>CM043725.1:10861472-11038327 GCA_023969325.1 Oryzias curvinotus
AAAAAACCGTCAACAAACATGAACGTGAACACGAGAGATTTTTGCATAGATTATTCACTGAAAGTGGGCTGCGTGAACCTGGGTTGTCTGATGGTGGGCGTGAATGTAGACTAAAAAGTAAATACAAAACTAGTCCAAAAAGACCAAATTTGTGTTTAAAAAAAAATTGTTGTACTATGAAGAATGAAAAAATCACAATATCTGCATGAAAGGTTCAAATAATTTTCCAAAATGCTAATATAAGGACCGATGATTTTTTGTAAATATATTTAAAAATTTTAATTACCCAAAAAAGGCTAAAAAAAAGAGAAGAGAAAAAAAATTAAATGCCCAAAAAGGGATGGCAAAAAAAATGTTAATAGTGAAAAAAATGCCAATACTTCATTTTAGATAGTTTTCCAGCAGAACTCAATGTTTTATTAGAGTTTAAAGGTTTTCCATTCATTTTCAGTTGTGCAGTAACAAATCCAAAAGTGCAAACACCAAACCCTTGATGGGAACGGCATACATTTTGAAAAAGCTGAACGTAGGCTGAAGATTTGATGTGCTGAAGAGCCAGAAAATGTTCTCAGTGAAGTAATGTCAGTGCTTAAACAGAACACATATAAACCACATTGGAAGTTGAATAGAAGCCGCTTAATGGTCTGCAGTAAACTGAGACTGGCTGCCACGCTTCGCTGGATGATGCATCTAAAACGTATACACAGTGGATTTTCAGGAAGGCTGTTCTCACACTTTTGAACAAGAAAAGTTAGGACACAGTGCCATCTTGTTTTCCCTCCGCTGACGATGACCCTCCGAGGCTTGTTCATTTACCAACATTGATCCTTTTTTTTTCTCCTTCTTTAACACTCACAGAGAAACCAGGGGCACTCCCTGCTTTGGTTGCACATAAACACAAAATGCACACACTCGTGCAGTGTCTCACGAAAGTCAATTGAATTAACCTTCTGAGAAATGCAATAAAAATGTCAGACTTTCAGACTCCTGGTCAGATGTGGGCGTTTTTAAGTTATTTATGTTGGCTTGTTTTGTTGTTTAAAACACACAATCACACACACACACACACTATTACCAATTTTAGGATTGTGTCTAGTTGTGGTAAAAATGAATCCAGGATTCTAACAAATTTACTTGTTCGTCTGGAAGAAAATGTTGACTGTTCCATCTCGTCCAGTGGGGTTTAACCTTGTTTAAAGACCAGCAGGTGGAGGAGGAACAGGGAGGTGAGTGCTTTCTCTGCTAGACTGCAGCTGTTCGGAGACACCTGCAGAGCGGAGTCAGTGCCATGCTGAAATGTTATTCTTGGATAACACTCTCGAACAGGGGTGGGCCACATTTTTAACTCAAATTTAACAGATGGGCCAGACCAGGAGAGGATATGTAGTGTTTTGGTAATCCACCTCATTACCAAAAGAAATCTGGACAAAAGCATGCTTTAATTCTGATTGGCAACTGAAATATATATTTTAGGATAGAACATTTGGGAGTTTTTATTTCAAAGCTGTGGCTTTTGTTCTCATTTTAGTACCAATTGCACCAATGGTTTGATGTGAAACGGAAATTAGAGAAATGGTGCGTTCATATGCTGTTGGAATGATCAGAAAAATGCCTGTCCGACTCAAATAACAAACATAACATAAAGTTTTTTTTTTTCTTAAATCCTCCAACACCATATATATAAATGCAGAAAAACATTTTGCACCTGAGGAAAGGTCAATGTATTTCTAGTGCACCATCTATGGGGGACACACCAAAAAATAAAGCATTAATGAAGGTTATCAATATATTTATTCCAGTTTAGTGGATCAGATTTGCCCATCACTGCTATAAATGGTTAATGTATTCCGGATGTTTCTGAACGGAAGCAGGATTGAGCTACAGAGGACGGCTTTAAATATTGTGTTGAAAGTCTGAAAGTTACAAAATTGTCTCTCACTGGGAGATTAACTGTTAAAAACTTCACAATAGATCAAAGTCTAAAACTCATCATGCCTCAATATTCATGTAGTTATGCTGTAAGTTTGATCATGAGCATAAACGTTTGTTACATTTCCTGCTTTTCATTTCCTTATCCATGCATATGTCATGTTTCTGTTACAGGATTTCGATCTCTGAATATCCCAGCAAATGCATCTCAATACTGAATCCACCTATAAAACATACAAATGTAACAATGGTTCATCTGTATCTATTTCATTCTGTTTCTGTACATTGGTCTTGTGTGAAATACCTTTAAGCTGTTCCAGTCAGGCTGCTTCCTGCGTCCAAAGCAGTTTTCACAATTAACAAGACGGTTGTTTAGTTAAAATCGAAGAACCGGATTGATCAAAGAAAGAAGTGGTTTCAAAATAAAAAACAAGAAGAAAGTTTATTAGCAGGAAGGAAAAAAGTATCCTTGAAATAATCTAGTGAAATTATAAATTAAGGGAATTATAGGAAAGCAGAACCAGTATGTAATCCCTCGGAGTAGAAGCTAATACTGTCGGTCTTTTCTATTATCCCCTCCCAGAAATACCACCTACCTTTTCTTTATCCTGAGGCTTTACTGTGTTTCTGTCACAGTTACTTTGCTCTTACAGTCATTTACCAGTTATTTATGTAAAAGCTCAAACTAACTACCAAACTCTAAAAGTGTCTCACAGCCACTACGTACATTTTGCGCATATTGAACAGAAGAAAATTGGTCATCCGTGAATATACGTGGAAAACTGAAAAGAGTGAAAGAAAGTTGTGGTCTTTATGTGAAATTTTCACAGATGTATCACTAATGAACCCCGTTAAAACCACGGAACAAGTACGAATAAACCACACAAAGTGTTATGATGAGCGTGGCTGGACCCAGAAGCAGGACAGAAACACAACGTGGCTGAATAAGTGGTCTTTATTGAGTCCCAGTGGTGGTGGAGGGTTCAGGCTCGGTCGGAAGATTTGTGGCTTTGACAGGTGACGGAATGGAACCTTGCAGAGTCCTGAGGACTGACAAATGGTGACCAAAGGTGGAGGTATAGCTGGTGGTGATTCCTGGAGAGGCAAACAGAGAGTGGATAAGCCTGCAGCATGACACACTTGGCATCGAACTAAACGTTGACTTGGCTTAGAGCGTAACATGGGTCTGAACTCTAACGCATGAAGCAGACGGACTGACGTCGGCTGACGGGTGAGGAGTCCATATAAAGGCTGCAGGCTGCTGAGAATATGGGTGGCAGAACACGTGAATCAAAGTAGAACATGCTGACCTATACCCCATCGTGAATCATGTGTGATTATTACACGGTTTATAAGCAATTCATTAGTGATCTGTGCGTCAATTACGTCATTTGAACATGAAATGTGTGGCGTATATGTGATATAAATTCATACACTTGTGGCACATTCATGTAAAGTCCATTAGACGTACATGGAAGGGTCATAGAAAGCCTCAAATTTTGTGTATGCATCTCACAAAAATCACACACTAATGTATAATATTTACTTAATAGTTGTGTATAAATTACGAAAAATATTCACCTAAAGACCCGTCGGCTGAAACCCTCGACAGACATCTGCGCACATCCCAAGACAAACCCAAGAACTACTTATCACGTAATGTATAACAAAAGACCAAAATTTTATACGTGAAAATTGCGCAAAATGTACGTAGTGGCTGTGTGACATGGCCATAAGGAAAGGCATCATAGTGTTTCTACAGTCTTGATTGTACAATGAGGCTGGGTAGAACCTTCTACATCAGGACTGGCCAACTCTGGTCCTTAATAGCCACAACCCCGTCTGATTTTCAGCTCTCCCTGCTCAGCTTGCTGCTGAATAGCTGACTCAAGTGATTTCCCACCCTGATTGACTGAGCTCACCTGATTTAGGATGTCAGTATCAAGTTGTCCAGTTAGGGTCATGGCTCATGAGGATCAGGGTTGGCCAGCCCTTTTCTAGATGAATGTTCCAGCTGGATATTATTAGACCAACTATCCCTGTTTTCTCTAAATCATCAGCTCTCATTTTAGCGTGTACGATATTGTGCTCCGGCATGATCATATATTTCCTCTCATTTTAAGCAACAGAAATATTACAGAGAATGCGCCGGCTTGGTACTATTTATAGTCTTAATGAGAAAAAATGATGATCGATGCTTCGGTCTCCTGCAGCCAGGCATCTCCTCCTACTAAAGCCATTTACCACTGATCATAAGGTTTCTCCTCTGTGGGTGATGCTTCCCCGCTAATGTAAATGCACTCTATAGATTATGTGTTCACAACAGTCATTCCATCTGACTTCACCATCTTGCCACAAAGAAAGCTGTTTATTTCCATTTTACATTAACACTCTATTTCCTTTACCCACATGTCAGAGCAATAAGAAAGCTGATGAAAAAACAAGACATTACAAATGAATGTATAATTCTGGAAAATATGCCTGACTTCATATGATTCCAATAAAGTAGATTAGTCTTTTAGTAATAACGCTACAAAAACCTGTTTTTTATGTATTTTTGATCACTTTTATAGTTTAAAATTGTACAAGCTGGCTTAGATATTTAGAATACAGATTTTGATAAAGAGTTAAAGTTAGCTTCATTACCATCATTCTGTTCTTTGGGCAAATTAGTGTAGTCTGTTAGCAGAAGGATGGCATAATCAGTTGCTCATAAGCCGACAGCTCACTAAATGCTCCCTCCTATTCTGAGACTCCCATTAATATAGCAAACTGATCTGGTCCGTTAGGAAGTGAAGTGTTTTTCTGTACTCTGCTGCATCAAAAGGGACAAATTTAGTTTGCATAAGTTATAGCATGGCGATGTGATCATTGACTTGTCTTTAAAGTTTGATACGAAAGGTCAGTCCCCCTCTCTTCTTCTGATTGCTATCATATTTGGGTTCTTCCATGGATCCAATTCATATTTGTATAAAATACTGATAGACATTTAACCCTTGTGCTATCTTGGATGACCCCACCCTTACTTTGACATGTTCTCCCTACCATGACAAAGGTGGATAAAGGTGGAAAAATTTCATGTAATCCATTGAACCAGTGAAGATCACAAAAAATGGAAAAAAAAAAAAGGTTCAGAGCTCTGTCTAGTGAATCTAGATGACCCAACTCCCAACGGTAAAGTGCCTAGGATAGCACAAGGGTTAAACTTTCGATTATCAAATCAATCTTGGTAAATACCATTTAGATTGAGACATGTTAGGTTTATTTTATTATAACATAAAAACGGCAGTGCACCACAGCGGACAACATACATGTAATGGCAGCAAAAAATGATCAATCCATCATTCCAGTCCAATGTGTGGAAACGCTTTGAATTTAGAAAAGACGTGTGACCATACAGTGTGATAAAATGATCTACTAAGGTTCCCTTCGGATTATTTTATGTGGAAAAAACAGTAGTGGGCTCAAATTTATGAAACTAAAATGTGAATGGATTTGACATTACTAATTGTTTACTTGTTTATTTGTACCCATTATTCATTTTCACGTGATTATCCTGACGAAAAACAAGGAATCTGGAAATGTTCACCTGCATTGTTTGGTATCCAGATATCTATCTCTGGGTCACACTGGTTAAAAATTTGACTAAAAATGTCCTGGATCCATTTTAGGTTAGTAAATCGGACCGAATTAGATTGTTCAAAATATGTGCCTTATTCTCCAAAACCAAGAAACCCAAGCTACTTTCGCAATATTGTTCATGCTTTCCATAATTTAGCAATAGCCCATCAAATAAAAGTTAGCAGTAGCTCCTCCCACACGAGAGTTCACATAGAAATACACTTTTGGACAAGCTTTTTGAGGCATCAGAACAGACAGCTGTGGGAAATTAGACATCAGAAATGTGTCTGGTTTGAATGCACTATAGCACATGCTTCATATATTCTCTTTTCAGTTGGTTTATCTCTTTGGTCCATAGAAGGTCCTTCTACATTCATATTAAAGAACCCAGACAAAGTTCAACTGCAAGTGAACTGATACCCATGTCATCATGTTCTGCTGAACTTATACATTACCAAATGTAGAGGACTATTTCGAGAAAACAAACAATGTACAATGTTGCTGACCAAATATGAACATATGTGTGTAGGTTTGTCATTGTAGTTCTGTCTCTGGTGTGAAACATATAAACATCCCTATGCCCCTCAAAATGATGCTCTTTATAAGTTGAAACTAAGTTGAGTGTCAGAATTTCTACCAACAACATCTTACTGTTTCTCAGGACTCACTGATAAATGTAGATTTTTATTCATTTGTGTTGTGTTGTTTATTAGGGAGGTATTGACATGAAAAGTAATCCAAAGAAAGGTTGGAAAACCTCATACTAAACTCTAATAATCTGAGTTGAATGTTGACCAAGCAATTGTGAGTTTGAGAGCATCACACCTTCTTAGATTTGTGTCCATCCTAGCCTCTGGCCTAAATTTCTATAAACCAAAGTCAAGTTGGACTTTGGTGATAAAGAATTTCTCTGCAAAAGTAATTGACTAGCTAGTGGATACAGTGGAGGAATAGCTATTAACATACACATGTCATGCATGCTTCCATGTACATTTATTAAGTCGGAGTAAGATAAAGCTATTGGAGCAAATGATCTGGAATTAGTCATTAAACCTCCAGACCATAGGAGAAACACATTTTGTCCAGTTATTTCTTTTTAACAAATCCTACAAAAACTGCAATTCCCATAGCCCCACCCCTGAACCAAAATGGCCACCATAAACCACAAACAGGTGTTTGTCGGTGTTAATACAGATGTTTAAAATTGGTCAGCGAAGTTTAAAGTTGGAATAAGTGAACTGTCCCGACAAGGATTGCAAAGCGCAGGATTCCATTATTCTTTTCTCGTTTCTTTGCCCCACCCTCATAATTCCTGACCAATGACTGAAGAGATCTTTAGTCATATGGTTTTGTTTACAAGCTTTAGTCTGGCACAGTATAGTCTCCTTGACGGGAGTCTGAATACAGTCCAAATGCAAGGTTCATGACTCGATCAGGACCAAAGTAAGCAGACTAGGTCCAGACCAAAACATTTTTCCAGTCTGAATACACTCTTAAAGAACATCCTAATTTGTTCTTTATGTTTTAGTATTGTTAAGAAATATAGCATAGGGAGATTATACATTCTGCACTTTCATAGTTGGACAGTTAGCATAGGACATCCCTTCACTGAAGTTGATCCCACGGTGTCTCTCTGATGTCCTGTAGGCTCAGACTCCTCCCCTCCTGTTGACCATCTTCCTGTTCTGCGACCCAGCCATGACCTAAACCATTTTCCTGCTGCCACAGACCAAGCCTTACCTCCAAGTAAGCTCCCACAGCTCCCAGTCTTACTATGGAGTCTCATTATCACCTCCTGCAGTGCTAAAATGTTTTTTCGTGCATGTCACCCTCAATATCTGCTTTTTAACATGCACCTTTTGTGTTGGTCTTATCTTTCCTTCACATCCATAGACTGTAAAACCAATGGACGAATTGAGGTGTGACACCACCCATAGAGAATGCCTTACCTTCCTCTCTCGCAAAATGAGGCAAAATTCCTCACTATTGCTTCCTGATATGGGCGCGGCCATATTGAAACCGGTCGAAAGTGATTGGGCCGAGTCATCATGAGTCATTATATCTATGGCAATTGCGACAGTAGTTGCCACAGATACTATGACCCAGAGCGACTCAGACCAATCCTTGCTGACTGGTTTCAACATGGCGGCGCCCGAATCAGGAAGCAATGGTATGTCCTATTTGGGAACACGAGAAGGGAGGGGTTGAGCTGTTCATTGTTTTTACAGTCAATGTTCGCATCCATCCTTTGAAAACCTCATTTACACTTGTATGTTTATAAGAGTATCGTTAAAATACCGGATGGATAAGCAGTATCAATGAGAGTAGTACCGTTAAAACTTTAACGATACCCATCCCTACACACTGACCGGTACCGGTCAAAGACAAAACTGTTAATCATCCCACCAGTAATTTCGGTACCAGTGTCATAATCCTTGTGAAGGCCTCAACACTATGACACAGAGACAGTACTGGAGTGAATGTATTTAACATCCAAAATGTTTTTGTTAGATTCGTCCTTTAAAAGGACAAACTCAGTGGCTCTTTGTGAAAGCCACATTCATGTTTCCATTGCACTGAAATGTCAACAGTCGTCTCCCTCATAATTCACTTTAGTCTCATTCATCTGTGGCAGTAATTATTCCTACAGCTGATCTCAGTGTTCAGTGAATGTCAGCTGCACACAGAGATTAAAACATTGCTGTATTCTTTCTATGCTATCATTAAATCGTCTTTCATCGTTTGTGCGTGTGAGCACTAGGAGCAGTCATGACAAAGAGAACACAGTAAAGTCTTCCTCCTCCTCATCCTGTAGCCGTCAGTCAATTTTGAGTAAAGCTGATTTCATGCAGTCAAACTGTGACGACTCCAAATTCAAATTAGACCATACTCTTGGCTCAGTAGAACCCAGCGGTCTCCTCCGCTTTCAAACTGTGTTTCCATTATCAGACTGCAGATCAGGATTCCCACTCAAACTGCTGTTAAAACTGAAACAAGCTTCTTGTTTCAATGATTTCCAGCCGGTCCCAACCAGTTATGTCAGCACTATGCATGTTGATTAGGAAACAGAAGTAACATCTCACAGAATCCTAGAAATAGGAATTACAGAAAAGGTGGAAAATGTCTACATTTCATTGGAACCAGAAGTAAACCATTTTCTATGGGTGACTTCATACTCCCTTGGTTCAGTTCTCTTATAAAGTCAATGAGAAAAAAACAGTTTCAAATGTTGCTGTTCCTTAAAAGACCACTAGAGACTAGTTTCAAAAGCGAGTAGATTTCTCTTTGGTTATCATAAATCAAATTTTAAACTAAAAAAAATAAACATATACACAGCCTGATGTCTAAAGATGATGGTGGCTTTATGTTCTAATAATGAAAGCTGCGTGTCGGTGTATGGATGTGTGCATGTGTGTACTTCCACACATTTGGAAGTGTATGCATGGTGATGGTAGGGTTGTTAAGTGCACTTGCCCCAAGTGCTATTTAGTTTCAAATTTTATCCAAATGAGCTGCTTTGGGAAACTTATCCTCTTTCAGGCGGTTGGGTCTGCAGTTTGCATGTTCTCCTCGTACATGTGTGGATTTTGTCTGGTTTCCTCCCACGATCCAAAGGCATCCTGTATAGGTTTATTGGTGACTCTAAATTACCCCTTGATGTGCATGTGTGAGTGTGTGTCCCTGTGACAGACTGGAGACCTGTTCAGGGTGTACCCCACCTTCACTCAACAGTAGCTGGGCTGGCCCCTCAACCATGTGACCCTGAAAGAAAATCAGCGGGTTCTGAAGATGTTCTGGATGTTTTAAAGGAACAAAAAAAATGAAATGAAACCTATGACTACTTCATTACCACAGAGTTTTCCTGTCCTCCATCTCAAGTTCTCGTCTACTCTGTTAATTCAGACTGGGAAGCTCGTATTGACAGCCATGGCAGAGTTTTCTACGTGGACCACGTCAACCGGACAACAACCTGGCAGAGGCCGAGCCAGGGCAGCAAATGCAACCAAGGCATCCCTCGCTCCAGTTCTACACAACAAATGGAGCAGCTCAACCGCAGGTCAGACTCAATAACTCTGGTTCGACAGTTGAGGCACAAAGTGCATCGTCAAGACAGTGGACTCATAAATAATCGTAGCAAAACACTCATATTAATTCGATTTTAACTTTGTGATATCAATGACGACATATCCGCCGTTTAAATTAAAAATAAAAAAAGGAGTGAGCATGGTGTCCGAATTGCTTTTAAAATTCAGGGTACTACATAGTGCTGCATTATATCGTTTTTTAGTAGTTATGGATTAGGGTGGGAATAAGGACATACAGCCTCTGTGTATTCAGTTGTTCTATCTATTAAAAGATAGCCACTTCCTGATTCACTACGTTATTACTATTATCAGAAAACAAAGGAATAGAAATAATTCAAAGCAACAAAAGCAAAGAATAGAGGAAAAACTAAATGTTCATTCCTAGCTTCCTTCCTTCAAATTCAAGTACATAGTTAAACGTAAAGTACAATTGGTATAAATTTGATTTAAGGCATGACATTTGAAATGTTTAAATATTTCTTTAATGCAGTTTTACTCTTGTTCAGAATAAGATAAATGTCAAAGAAGAGTACATTAGTTTATATTCACTGTGGAGTTTTATTTCTTTTTTTTTTCTCTAATGTTTTTTAACTGAGAAAATACAACGCTAAAACAAATGGAGGATGGTAGACATCCTAAAGTGAGGTTAGGCTGACATCTGGTGTCCAGACCAGGTAGCAATAGCCTCACATTTGTCAAAAGGCAGGAAGCTTGTTCAGGAGTCCAACCATCTACACAGAAACATTTCTGTGACAATAGTTCAAACGGTTGAGTGAAGCTGTGCTTCCTGCTGCAGGTACCAGAACATCCAGAGGACCATGGCCACAGAGGAGGACGGTGGCAGTCGGAGTTCAGACGGGGACTCTGACTCCCCACAGACAGGTTCAGCACTCAATCCTCCCAGCCTATAGTCTCCCTCTGATCCGTTTGGTTCCACTAAATTTCAAACCTGAAGGCTTATTATGTTTTTATTTCATTCTCCTGCTACCTGCAGTTCTGCCAGCTGATGCAATGTTTTGCAAATCAGAATAGTTGAAAGTGAACCTCACGTCTGCAGCAGAGCTGGCGATGAGAGGCTGTTCGTCAGCCGCTTATTGACTTTCTTTTTGTTTGTCAGTGCGACATGTTAAATCCTATGTAAATCCGTTTATCATCCTTGCTTGATTTTTGGCTTAAGTAAAGCAGCCACAGTTTTACTTTGTTTACGTTTAAATGTCCATTAGTATGTATTCCTGGACCCACACATAAACACACTTGCTTCCAGTGATTTTTTATTTATGATTATGCAGTTTTTAGCTAAAAAAATGTTTTGTTGAGACACATTTGCTGCAGAGCTGCAGGAGCTCTTTCAAAATTCCCTTTTGGGTTGTTGGTGCAAAACTGATATTATAATATTATTAATATCCACTAAAAAAAACAATCTGTTGTATAGAAATACTATGATAAGACACAAAGCTAGTTAAGAAGCAAAACTCTTTGAAAAATGACTCTTAATTGATCCCTTTTTTTAATTTGACATAATTTACGAAGTGTTTTCACTGAATGCCTTAGTCACAACTGCCGGAATGGGCTAAGCTCGTCTGCGAATGAAAAATGGGCAAACCTTTAAGATAAATGCATGGCCCATGCGAAATATTAAAGGCGTAGAACGCTGACAGTCCAGGAGTGGAAATGAATTACCTTTGAATTAATTACGTTTTTGCAGTGCATTTAAATTAATGCAACTTTTTTTCTACGTTCATGCTGCAACAGGTCCAACACTTCTACAATACGAAAGGGTGACTGACCGATCACCATTCTGTTTTTCCAGGTCCCTCCTCCCCTGTCAATCAACAGAAAATCACTCATCTCCTCCAATCCCCTGCTGTCAAGTTCGTCACACATCCAGAGTTCTTCACCGTGTTGCACAGCAACTATGTAAGTGCTGCTCATCTTCATCAAGACTAACACCAGTCATGTGTTTTATGTGATGCTTCTTTAGGATCCCACTATTTTTCTTGAGTTGAAATCCCTTCATAAGTGTTGCATACTCAGAATCCCATGACGGGGAGGTTTTCTTCTTTCACAAATATTGTTGAATGGTCTGGTCCTCCTCAGGCAGCCTACCGCATGTTCACCAGCAGCAGCTGTGTGAAGCACATGATCCTGAAGGTGCGTCGGGACGCCAGGAACTTTGAGCGCTACCAGCATAACCGGGATTTGGTGGTTTTCATCAACAAGTTTGCAGACACACAACTGGAGCTGCCCAGAGGCTGGGAGATCAAGACTGACCCACAGGGGAAGGTAGGACAGCTCCCTAACAATGACCAAAAAAGAAGGGGCAGTAAAATAACTAAATCAGGGTATTTAAATCGAATTTAAAAAGTTCTTCTAATAGCTTACATACATAATAAACGGTCCCTTTTGTCCTCTTGCATTTTCTAAAGTCGTCGGTTTAGTGTCATCAACATCTTTTTCTAGACAGTATCACAAGTAGAATCTAACTTCTCACTTGTTTGCTTGCTGTCTTTTAATTGCTCAAAGGTGGAACTGACTGCCTTTTCATGCACAGAAGCACAGACAGGCAGGAAGAGACGTGTAAACACACAAGAGCATTTCAATCTGTGGTTCTGCAGCTTCAGGTGAAACTGATCTGCTCCCTGATTGCTTGGATTATTTCAAGGATTAAAATAAAAAAAAATAAAAAAGGCAAAACACAGATATATCAAAAACCAATTTCAGATATTAAGTCATACATTAATTAGAAAATAAAGAAAAATAGACAAAGATGAAAAATGATTTGACACAATCGTCGTACGTAAGAAAAACTGTCTCAATAATCCTTGTTTGGAAGAAAACTCCTGGTTTTGTCCATAAACAGCAGACCGTTGTGGTGAACAGAATCAGGTAGTTTTTCAAAATTAAACTTAAGTCAGTATCAGAAAAAGAAAACCGGGGCAGGGTTGTTAACCACTTGTCTCAAATATGTAGACAGAGTAACAAAGGTTTTGGTGCTTAGTAAAAAATAGCTTTAAAATCTTCCACATCTTATGTTGATTTTTATAAAGAGCTGTAATATCAGTCAAGAGGTTACATCTTCCCAATTGGTTCCTATTTGCTCTGATGTTTCGGATCAGTTGAAATAATCTATGTCTGCACGTCTCTCAGTCTTTTTTTGTAGATCACAACAGTCGAGCCACAACTTTCATCGACCCGCGGATCCCTCTGCAGAACGGTCGATTACCGGGTCACCTCGCCCACAAGCAGCACCTGCAGAGGCTGCGCAGCTACAGCGCCGGAGAGGTATGGTAAAAACGACCGCATGTATTTAAACTGTCTTTAACTGGACAATCACAGAGGACTTACACCGTCCTCCTTTAGTGAATGAAGTTTGTGTTTCTGGTGACCCTCGTCAGGCCTCTGAGGTGTCCCGGAGTCGTGGGGCCTCTCTGATGGTCCGGCCTGGAAACAGCCTGGTAGCAGCGATACGAAGCCAACACCAGCCAGACTCCCAGCAGCTGAGCGCTCCATGTGAGACCTGTCACCACCCTCACTGTTGGTTTGAAGGGACAGGAAGTCAGGCGAAATGTGCAAATTAAAAGCCTTTACATGTCAGAACTATATAAAAACAAGTCATACAGTATAATAATATTCCCATTTGCACCATCCTAATCATTCAGACTGGTTCCACTGGTGACTTATTACACAAATGAGCTTATGTAGTCTGACTATACAAAGCTATACTGGATCTAGTCATGTTTTTGTCAGATCAGAGCTGCCCAACCCTGATCCTCAAGATCTCCCACCCAGCATGTTTTCCCGCCTTGCCAGCTGACTCAGGTGTTTCTCCGTTCTGGAAGTGAACACAGCTGATCCAGGTGATCAGCAGCAGGTGAGGCAGGGAGAGCTGGACAGCAGGAGGTTTGGTAGATCTCCAGGACCGAGGTCGGACAACTCTGCTCAAGATAATTTCCCTAAAAATGTCTAACATTCAAGATTCAAAAAGGTGTGTGTTTAAAAAAAGATTGTATTAAGAAGAATGATAATTGCTCCGAAAGGTTTATAATATTGAAATATGTAAATAATGCCCAGACCATCGTTCTTCCACTGCCATGCCTTGCAATTGGTGTGTTGGGTGTAACTTACTGCTGTCCTGTATATGTGTTCTACAGATGCAAAGTGGTTGTTCTTACAATCAGACACGTGACTTTTACAATTGATGCAATTTCCCTAATTATTCTGTTTCTGCTGGTAGACTTTTAGTGACTTTAAGGCCCTAAACTGGGCAGCAGTTTAGCTCAAGCGAGAGAACAGGTCGTCCAACAACCGAAGGGTTGGCAGATCGACCCCCACTCTCCCCAGCCAGCCGCTGCCCCCCCAAGCGAAGCCAGCCCACATCCCCAGGGGATGGGCCAAAACTCAGACAAGAAATTCCCCATTGCAGGATGAATAAATTATTATTATTATAAAATCAAAAAAAAAAATTCTGTAAAGTTGTGTTTTTATTTTCAGATTGTGGTTTACCGCCTTCCCTTTCTGAAGAAGCAAACCCTTCAGCTTTAGGCATTTTTTTAAACTGATAAATAACAGCTGATAATTATTTGCAAACATTTATTTCACTTTTCAAATTTTGCTTTAAAATTTGCTTTGATAATTGTTTCTTTTTCGTCATTTTTCTCTTTTGTTGTTGTTGTTTCTTTGCCTTCAGCTTACAACGACAAGATAGTCGCGTTCCTACGGCAACCCAACATCTTCGACATGCTGCAGGAGCGACAGCCCAGTCTGAGCAGGAACCACGCTCTGAGGTAGAACCTTCTCTGTAGTGGATTTATCATTTCATCATTTCAGAGTAAACCAAGATGTGAAATAAAAAGCTTTACTCTTTACATGTAATGCAAATAAACCTTTGTTTTACCAAGTCAAACATGTGACTCTTTGTGCAGATTATGTCCCAGAAATGTGACTAACAACATGAGAAATGGTTGTGTATTAGTTTGTTCATGTTTAGTAAAGCATTAAGCTATGTTTGAGCTGATACTGTTGCGGTTTTGTCTCACCTGTGATATTTTATTTACCTTTCATTTGTATAAAAGGTTTTAGAATTATATAAACTTTGCCCAACAATTCTTGAATAAAAGTGTTGTACTCTGGGATTGCAAAGTGGCCTAAAACTCCAAAACAGAGAACAAACCAAAAAATGACAACAGTTACTTTAACCCAAATATTACTTAAGAACAAATTCTAAATCTTTAATAAAAATCCTAGTACAAAAATCTCAATATTAGGTTAATTTAAACTAAAATATCTATTTTTGTTGATGTTTTTTAGAGAGAAGATCCATTACATCCGGACAGAAGGGGCTCAGGGGGTGGAGAAGCTTTCGTGCGATGCAGACCTGGTCATCCTGTTAAGGTTCACTGACTGCAGCATCCTGAACTGCACCGTCGTAGATTTGTCCTCATAGTCAGAAAAAAACACACCGATCCTTCTGATCCCCTCTTTGCAGTTTATTTGAGGAGGAAATCATGTCTTACGTCCCTCCTCACCCCATCCATCCCGGCTTCAGCTTCTCTCCACGCTGCTCACCCGCCTCCTCACCCCAGAATTCCCCCGGTAGGTTCTGGATTTGATTGTTTATTTCTTTAGATATGTGGTAGCACAGCATTTGGTTACCATGTTTATGCTAAGTTTGTACTTTTAGCAAAAGAATTGTAAGAATTCCTTTATAATTGGACTTTGTACTTTGATGTATTTGATCTGCCCATCAAGACCCTTGATTTGCATTTTCATCTGAGATCATTCCTAAAAAAAAACTTGAGTTAAACGTAAAAGAACAGATAAGGGTCTGAAGAAAAAAAACTAGACCCCTTATGTGTTTTTGGGTCACAAATGAGACAAATTACTTAAAAATTGTTCTTTCATGTTTATTATGAGTTATTTTTACATTAAACTTTAAGTAGTTTGATATGGATTTCAAAAAAATCCCAATTGCAATATTTTTTTAAGTCAAAATGTTGATTACTTGCGCATTTTTCCATGCATTTTTTGACTTTATCTGCTACAAGTTCAGCAAAATTGAGATGAAAAGGTTTTCAAAACTATGGCGAAGAGTTTTCTTTGCACTGTTTCTATCAAATCATTACACCAACTGTTCTATGGATTTCATGGAAAGAGGGTCTTACAAATCTTTGCTAAGCTCAATATTTACAATCGATTGCATGTGAGAACTGGTCCGTGTGAGAATGATATCACCCATAGCAAATGTCTCACTGTCACAAATGTCTCACCACTCAATCCTTTTTTATTTTGCGATATGGATGCCACCATGTTGGAGCCAGATGATATCAGTAGACATTGATTGATCTGAATCGGTCTGAGTCATCGTTTCTATGGCAACCACTTTTGCCAATCAGGAGTGAGCTGGTTTTAGGTCCACGCCCCTACCACTGGGATGGGGAGAATCTGTCAATCAAATGTTTTGAACGTACAAAGCAAGGCCACATAGTTTTAATGATTGATCAGTTTATAACCTTTAAATCTTACAATAAAAATAAAATAAAAACTGGGATTAGCGTGGCCCTGTTAAAAATACGTATCAGAGCAAGAATGATCACTCTGACCAATAGAATGACTGAGTAATAGCTGGTTATATCTCAATAGAAGTTTGTGGGATTTTGCCTTCTTGGAACCAGAGGGTACTTCCTGTTTCGAACGCCAGGGGGGGGGGGGGGGTCACTTGGTCTTTTACACTATGTTATTTACTAATTTTGTCCAACCTTTCTGTTTATGTTGTCTGCTCTTTATGATGGTTAATAGATCAGATTAACAACGTGGAGCATTTTTGTTACGATTCTTTTTTTTTTTCATGAATATTTAATTTGGATCCGTAGGTGAGTCATCAGCCCCAAAGTAAGACATTTCTATTTAGTTTTATCCTCTGACTTCTTTTTTTATTTACAGTTTTATTTACAGCTTCAAGAGCTCACATATCTTACTTTTATGACTTCTCCTATTTTTTGTTATTAATTTGAACTTCTTGTTTTTGTTGGGTAAGAAAGGGGCTTCTGGGAAATATAAACTCTTTTCTCCAACAGTGTTTTGACCTAGTTGGACCACACACACCTGCCCCTGCAGTGTGTGTGTGTCCCGTTTTGTAGGTAACAACTGCTTCTGTACACACAACAGGAATGAAGAGGTGCACAAAAGATGCCCTCCATCTGATGATGGCGATTACATAAAAACCCACATCACTGTTTGACAAAGCGTGTTCAGCTGCTCTGTTGACTCCTCAGTGAACTCCAACAGGCCACAAGTGTGTGCTGGGGGTGTACATGATCGCTACAGGAGCTTCTAATAAAGGAAAGTGGGTCACAGCAGGATGCTTAGTTGGTAATTACATCTTGTTTATCTGCTGTGTGAGTTCTCGTCTTTGGGGAAGGTTGACCCTGAAATCCACAACAAAAAAAACGGCATCAGCAAACCATGCTGTGACCCTAATGGAGAAAACGACAAACACTGAAAAGACCCAACAGCGTGTTTCAGTGTCCTCAGTTTCCTCTATCCAGTTAAAAAAAAAGAGTGTTGGCTTGTGGTGGGAACCAAACAAATCCTGACTAAACGATTAAATCAAACTGGATCTTTTCAGTCGATGTTTTTCTATGCAACATTGAAGACGCTCTCTAAATAATTTCATTAATTCTTCTCCTAAACCTGTTTTATCTCTTTCGGGGTCACATGGCTGCTGGAGCCTATCCCAGTTACTCGTGGGCATAAACAGAGGACATCCTGGACGGGTTGCCAGTCTGTCCCGGGGCAATCCACTCTACTGAAAACCTTTTTATTTGGTGTTTTTTGACATTAGTTTTTAACAATAGTTGTGGCACTACAGTATGACATTGTTTTGGGTACAAAGTCGCACAATGATAACGTCATTCATGCAAGTAAACAGTTGGCATTTTGTTTTATATTTAAGAACATAACAGTAATCAAAGATTAAAAATGTGATTAATGTGATTCAAATAGAATAACACGCCAATTTGTCTAAGATTAATTGATCGTGAATAATTTGACACATTTATAGTTTTTATGAGGCTTCAAAATGTCCCATACTCGTGGTCCCTCGCTATAACACGGTTTACTTATCACGGATTCGCTACTTCACGGATTTGCATCGTGATTGGCTAAAAAGTCGCTCCGCTTCTTGTCTACCCGTGCGTCAATAACGTTGCAGTTTAACCCTTGTGCTATCCTAGGCACTTTCACATTGGGAGTTGGGTCATCTAGACCCACTAGACAGAGCTCTAAACCTTTTTTTTATTTCAATGATTTGTGATATTCACTGGTTCAATGGATTACATGAAATATTTCCACCTTTATCCACCTTTGTCATGGTAGGGAGAACACGTCAAAGTAAGGGCGGGGTCATCTAAGATAGCACAAGGGTTAATATGTACACGTACGTAAAACAGCTTTCCAAATTTACATTACGTATGTGCAAATTCTCCTACAATTTCGAGTTTCTCTAAAACCCATAGATAGAAAAAAGAGCGACAACAAATGCCTATCACTATGTTCTTCTCCCGAACAAACACAGCTGCACCGCGGGCTTCAAAAGGAGAAAACACTGCAGAGGGGAGTCAGGATGCAGCGGCTCAGTCTGAAGAGCAGTGAATTACACCTCAGTCACTATTTGTCCCACTGTACTTTGTATCTGTTTCATAATCATTTTACATTTTCTCCCATTTAATCCAATTACTCGGGTCGCGGTGGGCGGGGTTAATCTCGATTTGAAGCCTTCTTTTCACATTGATGATTAAAATTATTATTTGACAGTTCAGTACAGAAGTTATTTGTTGAAAAAAACTTTTCTAAAGTACTTTTATTTGTAAAAACAAACTCTTGAGCCTGTAAAATGGTTTGTTCTTTCTTTTCAATGTATAATAGAGTTTTTAATTGTAGAATACATGTTAAAAAAGTAGAGGTTTCTACTTCACGGATTTTGCCTATCACGGGTTCTTTTTGGAACATAACCCCCCGCGAAAAACAAGGGTTTACTGTATTCCAACAACTACCAGTAGAGGCGCTGCAGCCTCCCAGCTTTACTTCAATTTGCTTCCGGACAGGCATCGGGCCTGTTAGCCTGCCAATCATCCAACTGCTGTGTTGTTGTCAGGTCTGCAGAGGGCTAGAGCTCCAGCTCCATACCGCAGAGACTTCGAGGCCAAACTGAGGAACTTTTACAGGAAATTAGAAGCGAAAGGTTACGGCCAAGGACCGGGCAAGATCAAGTAAGACTGTTGTGATCTTTACCTGACCCCAAAACTGAGAGCAACTGTACGAGGGTTTTCTATGCTCTGATTGCAGGCTGCTAATCAGGAGAGAGCATCTGCTAGAAGGAACCTTCAATCAGGTGATGGCGTATTCCCGCAAAGAGCTGCAGAGAAACAAGCTCTACGTCACCTTCCTGGGGGAGGAGGGGTAACATTGACACATCTCTTTAAAAACTTTCTTGTTCTGAAGATACAGTTTTAGCACAGAACCTCTGTGTGTGCGTCTAGTATTATCCCTGGAGGTGTACATGCAGCAAATTCTGCACACAAAGTTGTGGACTGTTGATGTAAAGTGACTTCTTAAAGATTCCAGCACAGAATTTCAGGAAGACGGACGAGTTTGATCATATTATTGCGGCAGAACATTTTTCTTCTATTTAGACATTTTGTTGTGTTTTTGTTAGATTTGAGCTCTTTGCTTGGTGCATATATTGTGTATTTGTTGTGCTTTTACTGGTACATTCTCATTTGCAGAGATCTTTATTTTAAAAATTGCATTAAATGTAACATTTTTTAAATCAGAAAGTCCTACTTTAAGGTTTTATTTCTTTCATTTGTAAGCCTCCTATGGACTTTATAAGTATGGATTCTCTATTGTGTGTAAAGTTTCAACATTGACCGTATGTCCTCACTAGCTTGTTGGTTTTTCTTGTCTTTTCAGACTGGATTACAGTGGTCCTTCCAGAGAGTTCTTCTTCTTTCTGTCTCAGGAATTGTTCAACCCGTACTACGGCCTGTTTGAATACTCTGCAAACGACACGTACACAGTCCAGATCAGTCCGATGTCTGCGTTTGTGGAGAACCACCTGGAGTGGTAGGTTATGACTCAGACAGCTTAACCCATTTTTTATTTGTCTTTTTTACTCCATAACCTGAGAGTTTTGGCTGAACACAGACACACTGCAAAACGGGAATAAAGCCCTGGGAATTCTGAGGATTTACTATGTCGGAAAGGAAGAGCCCAGAATCATCAGCCTGTATACCACACTGACATCATAACAGAGGAGGAACATTGATATGTAAAAAAAAAAGCATAAAAAAGAAGAAAAAAAAAAATATATATATATATATATTTATATATACATATATTAGTCACTCCGGAGTCGGGATGGGCCAATTTTTTCCATGCAATACTGATAACCAATATTTCCCCTGCAGCTGTGGCCGATTATTGTCGATACTTGTGTCTACAGTAACACAAAGTTTAGATTTCCTTTTGTTTCTTTATTACTAATGCACAACTTGTCTTTTACTGGACAATGACATTGTACTTGACCTTCTAACATACAGCAAAGGATCTCATAAGAACAAGTATCATTGTAAAACCTTCATATGAATGTATCTGGAAGCATTCAGACCATTATTTGAATGTTGGACATAACCGTAAACCATAAGCTCCCCAATGCGAGGGATCTATTAGGAACATGTATCCCTATAAAATGAACATTTACCTGAAAACTGTCTCTTTTGATGCCAATCAAATATGATGCTCATTGCATGTACGAAAATGTGTTCATAAACTAGACACCCCCCCCCGTTGCGTGTAGGAGAAGCTACTGGTAAGTTTTTAGCCTCATGGTGACATGGAAGCATCAACTATATATCTCATGTACAATGTATGGAAGACACAAACGACGTTGAGAGATCAGATTTTTTTTGTTTTATATTGAAGAGTTTTACAAAAGCACTGGGAAACACATCTCTATGTTTGGGTTCATAAGATCGTTCAGGTTTTTTTTTATCTTCTCTACTGCATCTGTGTTGTGATACCTTCATCTCTGTGGCCCAGTTTGATGACTTGCTGTCCCACACTAGTCAGAGGAAGGAAAAACAATGATACACTACTGATACAAATAATAAAATTATCATAAAGTTCAGGAGGAGAACGATCAGATTCTCAATCATGTTTGTTTTAGACGGCGGTTCTTCTTCTGCGTTGCTATCAGTAGCAAATACTGACACCTACAGTGTCCTCTAGATGTTGTTAGCGGGAAACAACTGCTAAAGGGTAACACGTTGTCAGTGGGAACATAACACATATATGACCCTATTTATGTTTAAAAAAAGTCACAAATGAGTCACTCCTGTGTGTAAGTTGCACCCCTGGCCAAACTATGAAAAGAAACGCAACTTATACTGTGAAAACTACTGTTTGTTAATAGAGTAACCGTCAGTGCTATAGAACGTGGATGAGTTATTAGGCAATGTTCCTCTAGTTACAAACATTTTAAGACGATTAGAAAAGTTTTGGACCAAATTTATTTTAATCGAGAGGCTAAATCTTCTGTTCATGTCTATGAAAACATGATATTCTAGACTCTACAAAACATGCCAAATGCTCCCAAAATCTTATTGTTTGTTCTGCTTTTGCTGAAAACAAACACCGTGCAGTTTTTTCTTTCTTTATTCTCTGTATCCTAACCTTTAGCTGAATGTCCACCAGGCTGCGCTGTTGATCAGTGAGATATTATCCTTTATTGTTCAGTCCTCTCACTTTGGAGGAAGTAACTTGTGTCATTTTAAACAAGAAAAGAATTTCATTTTAAATTATGTTTGTATATTTTGATTAATCCTCCCTGTTTAGATACAGCTTTAACTCTTTAGAAACCACCCTAAAAGTTACCATTTTTTTCTGTATTGTTTCACATGCATCATATCTTTTAAGCATATTTTACATTTTATTCAGGCATTTATTGCAATTTCATTCTCCCCTTTGATCAAATTGTACTTATATATATATAATTCTGTCCCTTAGTGAGCATTTTAAACATTCTGCATTTAGTGAGTTTTGTTATTCTTATTTGGGAAAGTGTTGTGAACTTTGGTCACCTAGTGTTAAGATGAATGAAGTGGTGAAATGTTTCAAGATAATAATTGGTACTTTATTGATCCCACAATGGGGAAATTCTTCTCCGTATTTGACCCATCCCCAGGGGGAGCAGTCAGCTGCAGCCTAATTGCAGTCGGGAGGCAGTAGCGCTAAGGGCCTTGCCTAAGGCCCCTCACTGGGTGTTTGCTCAATTGATATGGTAATTGACTCACCGAACCCTGGATTCCTGCGTGGTAGCCGCTCACCTTACCAACCGAGCCACCCAGCCGCAAAACATTTTGTTAATAGCTGGTCTCGTATCCAGGACCTCTGGATGTGAATCCCATCAATCTTTCCACCGAGCTAACGCTACAGATAGACAGAACATAGATAGATGGATAGATGGATAGATAGATGGATAGATAGATAGATGGATAGATAGATAGATAGATAGATAGATAGATAGATAGATAGATAGATAGATAGATAGATAGATAGATAGATAGATAGATAGATAGATAGATAGATAGATAGATAGATAGATAGATAGATAGATAGATAGATAGATAGATAGATAGATAGATAGATAGATAGATAGATAGATAGATAGATAGATAGATAGATAGATAGATAGATAGATAGATAGCTGTAAGTCCAGATCTCATTAGTCAACTCCAAAACATCACCTCTATGAAGCTGTATGCCCTTTAGTCTGAGTTGATTGTAAAAACTTTTGAACGCGTTTGTGTTTCCAGGTTTCGGTTCAGTGGTCGTATTCTGGGCCTGGCTCTGATCCATCAGTACCTGCTGGATGCCTTTTTCACCAGACCTTTCTACAAGGCGCTGCTCCGGCTGTACGTGCACAGTCACACCCAGACGTTTCACCTATGTAATGCTTGTTCAGGATTGTGGAGCTGGTGTGTCAACGTTGTCGTCCTTCAGACCAACAGACCTGTCCGATCTCGAGTACCTGGATGAGGAGTTCCATCAGTCGCTTCAGTGGATGAAGGACAATGACATCACAGACATCCTGGAGCTCACTTTCACAGTGAATGAGGAGGTGTTTGGCCAGGTCAGCACATATTAAAAAAGACCCAGGATGTCATAGATGCACAGACAAACGTAAAGTTTTTGGTTTTTTTTAGCCTTTTTTAAGATCACGTGACGCCAAGACAATTTTAATGTTGTTTTCCTGTGTTCCGGCCTCATAAACATCACAATGGATCAGTCCCAGTTTTTAGTAAAGTCCTGTGTGAGAAAACATCTGTTGAGTTTAATCAAACCTTGTTTTTAACTTAACATTTAAGAGTTTAAGTTCTGACCCACTACTTCTCCAAGTATTCTACTTTGATGTTATGGTGTTGCTGGGCTTCTGGGGTTTAACATTTCACTTTGTTGTGTTGTGTTTCCAGGTGACCGAGCGGGAGCTGAAATCTGGAGGCTCCAACCTGCAAGTGACTGAGAAAAACAAGAAGGACTACATAGAGCGAATGGCCAAATGGAGGGTGGAGAGGGGAGTGGTCCAACAGACGGAGGCGCTGGTTCGAGGCTTTTATGAGGTGAGTTCCGATTCCTGGAAAGGACGGCAACTCTGAAGAGTTTATGCCGCTTCTGTCATAAACAGAAGAGGATCTCTGCCTGATTTGGTGGCTTCTGTTGTTGCCCGTTTGCCCCTCAGGTGGTGGACTCCAGGCTGGTATCTGTTTTCGATGCGCGGGAGCTGGAGCTGGTCATTGCTGGGACAGTGGAGATTGACTTGAATGACTGGAGGAGCAACACGGAGTACAGAGGAGGTGTGTCTTATCATTACTGAACAGCTTATGCCTTACACCCCGTACGGGTGCTGCGGGGTTTGGGTTGTCCAGGCGTCCACGGTGTTAACGTCCGTTATCGCGTGGGCATGTCACCTTAAAAATTTAACGTAATTCTATGAATTTTTATTGTGACAGTACATTTTTATTTTGAACCCCGGACCCTTTTCCATTTTCTCCTGGTGTTTTCTGCTACATTGAAGGGTCAGCGGACTGGAATTAGAACTTCTGCGTAAAACTTGTGCTGCGTTGTGGAGAGACAAATGTCAGACGTAGATTTGACGAAAGTGGTGTAAACATTCCCATTGATTAACAAACGTCCTATTATTTTGGAGATGCACCACAGACAGACCAGTGTATATTAGCCTTAAGGCATCCCCCATTAAATCTTCACATCTGTACATCCTCAGAAAAACACAGTTATCATTAAAACAGGTTGAGATCATAAACATGATTGTGTTACACATGCAGCACTGTTTCTTTTTCTGATCATCACGCCACACGCTCGGATTTTCAGGTTACCACGACGGCCACATAGTGATGCGATGGTTCTGGGCGGCTGTGGAGAGGTTCAACAACGAGCAACGCCTCCGCCTGCTGCAGTTTGTCACGGGGACGTCCAGCGTTCCCTACGAAGGCTTTGCTGCCCTCCGTGGATCCAACGGCCTACGGCGCTTCTGCATCGAGAAATGGGGCAAAGTCACCGCATTACCTAGGTATCTAGCCTACAACTGTTGCATCTCTTTGTTTTCTTTTTGTTTTTCATATTGTACACTGAATGGCCTATCATGGTTTTTAAGTGGAAACATAATCCGAAGGAGAATCCCAGCCTCAGATCCATCCATCGGCAATAAGAGTTTTAAAAAAATGGAAGTTATTAGTGAAGCCACATGCTGACATACTGTATATTTAAATTTCTATACTTCATTTATGAGAGTATTTGTGGGGCCTGTAGTTGATTACATCGGTCTGGAAGATCATCCTCCCCCCCCCCACACAAAACTATCATAGGTTCAGCACACACGATGTATGTGTGGTTAGTGCGATATAATAAATTCATCAAATTAATCCATTTTAATCTTGCCTAATAATTGTTGTGAAAAGCCACATTTTGAGGTATTTTCACATCAATTTGTCAAATTGTGGCGCAGTAGAATATTAAAATCCAACTAGAAAAGTGGCTTTATCAAAGTTTTGACTTTAAACGTCGTTTCTTTGTTGTAGCTGGAGAAAAACAAGCAGGAAGAGATGCTCTGTATCACTAAACATCATGACGTGTGGAACATACCACTTTCCCTTGCTGCTGGGTGAAGTCGGTGCAGGCGCTGTAACCGTTACCATGACAACGCATGCATAAAGTAGTCAGCTTTTTTGAACAACAACTTAAACTTTAAACTATTATGAGCTTGAAGTGGTAAGAATTGATTTATTGTTTTTTTTTTCTTAAGTGACCATGGTAGAAGTGGAATAATTTGCCCCTTCAGGGTGTCCACTATCAGAACTAATTCATGGAAGCCACGGTGCAATGCTGTCAGCCATCCGTGTCCCACATGACTTTATGATAATGATCACCTCATCAGGCTTTATCCCTTACTTGGTAGATAATAGATGGCGTTATGGAACGATCAGATTGTCCTCCATGTTGGTTTAGGATACGATGTTTGACAATTCTATCAACTGATGGACTAAAAAAAAAAGCATTGATGATACAAGTAAAAGAAAACAACAACACAGTGTGTCTATCAACTATATTTATACTAACCAACTCAAAGACTTTGAAATAATACATAGAAAACCTTGAGTATGGAAATGTAACCTCTCCACATACCCTGATGTGAATGAACCGTATTAGAGTCCGTATTCAGATTTATTAATAATTTCATTTTTAACTCTATTGTCTCACCCTGTTGGTGTCATTTCCTTCTCAGGGCTCACACCTGTTTCAACCGCCTCGACCTGCCTCCATACCCATCATACACCATTCTGTATGACAAACTGTTGATCGCTGTGGAGGAAACAAGCACATTTGGCCTGGAGTGAGGAGGACTGATCAAATGCAGCAACCAACATTGTGCTCTTCTGGCTTGGTCCAAACGCCGAAGAAAAGTGGCCTCTTTTTGGCTGAGGACGTAGTAAAGACTTTGTGACCCGTCCAGAACAAAGTATGATGGTGTGGATTTATGTACGTCACTGTCAAGTGTTCGTCTGTCACAGAAACACAAGGGGCTCAGGAGAGTACCCACACTCAAGCCATTCAGCAGGACTACAGTTATTTTTATATTATTATTTACAAATGTGGCATGTGAAACGCTTCACTGGCTCAAAAGGAAAAGAAGAAAAATGTATATATTTACTCCATGTGTAATCAAAGAAAGTATGCAAAGAGATTGGGGATCATATTTTGCATGAACCAAATTGCATCATCCTTTCAATGGTGAAAATAATTCGTAATGGTGTTAAAAAAGCATTTTAAAAACATAAAAGCAGGGGAAGTCAAAAAATATTAATATGATGCTTTAGTGCTGGAACATGAACAGAAATGTATATGTAATCCACAAATTAAATCTACTAATTTATAAATCAGATTTATAAAAGGTCAAATGGTATAATTATTGCTCAAAAACAAAAAGAAACTTATTATATAGGACAAAAAAAGAATGACATATCTAACATGCAAACATACATATTTGAAAGTCTTCTGTGCTTCAGGTTTAAAGGACAAAAGTATTGAAACCAATACAAGCAGCATTAAAAGTGTTTTGACCTATCCTTACCCAATGTTTTATTTAATTTACCTCTTTATTAGAGCTCATGACGTCTCATGAACACATCTTTAGGTGGTCTGTCTGTGTAAAAAACACGGTTTATATTACTGCGTCAAAGGAACAATCAAGAATCCATTTTTAAAAGAATTTTTTTACAAACATTTGCTGCATCTCAGAAAAGAAAAACAAAAAAATGTAGTCGAACATCAAAAGTGCAAATAAATTATTGAAAAAATGTAAACCTGTTAGCTTCTGGATTAGATTGATGGTTTTTAACAAACGCATCATAAAAAAACACACATTTAGAACCTATAGGGTAAACAAAATGAAAAGAAGTTCTACCTAGAACACACTACTGTCAAAGGATTTAGTGCCCTATCCAAATTTTAGATGTATAAAGTCACCTGACATTCAGACTACTTCATCCATTTTATGTCAGTAAATTAATATGATAACATTCTTTATACCATGGTCCGGTTGAATACTCGATTCTGATTGGCTGCTGGGTATGCATTAAAATCTGTTATACCATGGTCCGCTTGAATACTCGATTCTGATTGGCTGCTGGGTATGCGTTAAAACTTAATAACCGCACGGTGAAAGAAGAAGTTCCGGTCAGCTAGCTTAAATGTTTTGTATTACTGCGCCGGCTTCTTTAAAACATCTTTTGCTTCATAATTTGGACAAAAACAAGCGGTAAGCGATTAACTTTCCCTCTGAATTGATGCTTTATTCAACCTATCGGGACGATCAGCATATATAAATCGCCGAATCTTGACTGCAGCGGTGGTGCTGCACGACGCGGACTATATGTCACGTGACGCGGCGCATCGCGCCGCATCACGTAACATATAGTCTGCTTTTTGTGAGAAAAGCGATCCAAATCGAAAAAAAAAAAACAAGAATTAAGGACTAAAACCTGGTTAATATGTATTGCTTTTGTCAGTGACCATGGTATAAGCGGGTTAATGGCCTTCGAAGTGTGCATTATTACTTTATAACGCACTTCGCGGAAGCAACCGTCCGACGCGAAGGCTTCCACGTCGTGCGTTAAAAAGTAATAACCGCACACTTCGTCGGCCATTAACCCTTACATAACCGCACGGTGAAAAAAGAAGTTCCGGTCGGCTAGCTTAAATGTTTTGTATCACTGCGCCGGCTTCTGTAAAACAACCTTTTGCTTCATCATCTGGGCAAAAACAAGCGGTAAGCGATTAACTTTCTTTCTGAATTGATGGTTTATTCAACCTATCAGGACGATCAGCATATATATATCGCCGAATCTTGACTGCAGCGGTGGTGCTGCGCGACGCGGACTATATGTTACGTGATGCGGAACATATAGTCCGCTGTTTGTGAGAAAAGCGATCCAAATCGAAAAAAAACAAGAATTAAGGGCTAAAACCTGGTTAATATGTATTGCTTTTGTAAGTGACCATGGTATAAGCGGGTTAATGGCCTTCGAAGTGTGCGATTACTACTTTTTAACGCATTTCGCGGAAGCAACCGTCCGACGCGAAGGGCTTCCACGGCGTGCGTTAAAAAGTAGGAACCGCACACTTCGTCGGCCATTAACCCTTACTTAATATATAGACTGCTGTGCGGCTGGTCCTGTTGTGAGCTACTAAGTCAGTTGACAGTGGAATAACTAATTGGATGGCTGAGCAACTCAGCCATGCAGTAGTAGATCAGGTTAACTGACAGGTTTCTTCTATCAAGCGCCACAACCCTCCAAACTTTATGTTGACTTCAGATTATCTCATGAACCATCTGTAAAGAGTTTCCTCATTTGGCTTTTTGTGGGCTTCCAAGCCAAAGTACATCAAGTATGATGCAAAAAGTCAACGCAGTCCTGGACTCTGGAGTAAAGGATTCTCTGCAGTGACAAATCACACTTCTGTGTTTCCAACTAGCAATCTGATGGATGATCCTGGTTTGGTAATTACTTGGAAAACATTACTTGTCTGACCAGCCTGCACTGAGTGCAAAGTTTTAATGCAACAAAGACTAAGGTGTGAGATTCTGGGTTTTTTGTTTTATTTTTTTTTTTTAGGAAATGGGCTTGCCCTTTAATTTGAATGAAAAGAGCTTTTGAAGCTTTATCACGCCAAGAAATGTCGGCCAATTCCATGCTCCCAATGTACAGAAAGAAGGTCCACAAATACAAGGATGAGTGGGTTTGTTGTGGAAGACCTTAACCTTAACCAGCCAGAGCAGAATCCTGACCTCAACCCAAGAATATTCAAACATTCTGTGAACACACTTCCTTTGGAAAGTAAAGACTAGATGCTGTTATTGCTGTTGAAACAAACCAAAATAACTGTAAAGTCTATGGATTACCAATAAGCTTTGAATTTAGTTTTAATGCAACTGGCAATCTAGCGTAGATCTCTGAGAAACTGGTGAAGTAGTTTGGTTACCACCAGTTAGATCTGTCATTCATTCATGTTCTGTTGTCATATTTTACATTTATGACACAAATCCAACCAAATAACATTAAATCATGCTTCTTAAGGATTGTTTCTGTTCAACCTCAAAAGACTAAAACTTTCTGTACCATCCAAATACTTGAGCTTTATACAACATATACAATAAAGTTGAAGGCAAAAGAATTGTCTTATTCATATTAAATAAAGGATGTAATTATGGAATTTAGAATATATTTGCATTTCCCGGGCAACCAGGTATCCATATGTTACAAAAACATTATGTCTGTTGGTCTACAGTTAAAAAAAAGGACAAGAACCCAAAAAAACTGGACTACTAAAGAAAAGAAAAGTTAACAACAAACAATTCCAGATCTTCCATTATAGATCTTAGAAAAATAAGTAAAAATAGTGTTTAAACATACTTTGTAACCCATTGATGATCAAGAATATATGTTAATTGTTGCCTAAAACGTATGCAAATGATTGACAGTTTAAATCTCAACTTTACTCATTGCAGTTGAAGTTCCAGCACACATTTTCTCACCGTCTACATTTCCAGGCTTCTTTCCCTCCTTTGTTCAGGCTGGCACACATAACAACTGTAAACCTCTGAAATTTTACATTTGTTGCTAAATAAAATTGAATATTTTTAGGAATTTATAATGAAAATAAGACCATCAACCTTAAATTGACTGAGATATCAACCAGTGGATAAACCACAGAAAAAGATCCAAATGTCCAAACCTTTACTCTACCATGTTTCTCGGTTCCTTTTGTTGGCGGTTCAGCAGCAGCATTCCCAGCCCTTCACTTGCATCTGCATTTCTGTACCGAATTAGTACCTCAGGCATTGACTGCATCAAGTCTGGCCTACAGGGTTGGTGGTTTCTGAGCTTTGTATGCAGAAAATCCAGCAGTTATTAGAGCTTCAGGTTAATAAGAGTAATAATTTTAAGTGAGGCATCTTAACTGTAAGGAGCATTGTTAAAGTATAACATAACGACAGTAGTTTAGGCAGAGTATTGGCTTTGATTATTTAACCCTTTAACACAAAGATGTCGCCGGCGACGTCTAAATAAGAAGCTCTTTGACACAATAAAATAAAATAAAGCCACTTTTCTCTGTGACAGAATTAGCTGATTTATGTCGATTCACATAAGCACTTAATTATTGTGCCGTGTGGTAAATCAGCGCAAGAGTTACAGTCAAACTACACGATTTCAGCCAAAATGTCAGTTTAACCAAACAGAAGTCGATTTATGATGGGAAATAAACTGCCTGTCATCCAGACCATAAAGATAGAGTCCACACTAGGGTGAAAAACAATCTGCCCTAAATCATTAAAAACTAAAACAAGCTATGTGTGATCGATATTTTGTTTTTTCAGGTGTTGTCTGAAAGCTTTTATGAAGAAAAAACAAGACATCCCAATCTAGAACCCTGTGGACCATCATGTTTAATTTAAAGATGTAAAAAAAAAAAAAGTCCTCTTAATTGACAAACTAAAGAAAATTTGTTTGGGGAAAAAATGTCCAAAGAAGTTATAATCAAATTAAAGACATTTATAACATAAATCTTTTTCAGGACTGACAACTGTCGTTTACTGTTACTTTACAAACAACTAACCCGTAAAGCTAGCTTTAGCTCTTTAAAGTGCTTTCTTCACTAGAGAAGTCCTGTTGTTCCAAAGGCAGCCATTATCAGGATTGTTAGTGTAGCATCAAGAACAAAAGTGATTGTTGGGCTAAGCAGCTAGCTGATACTGAACAACTAAAGTAGACAGTCCAACCCAAAGAGGGAAAATCTCAATGCGAACTAACAAAATTAACACACACTCTTTGAACTACGAGAACTTTTTGACCATTTATGGAATTACCGTAATTCTAAATAACGAAAAAAAGCCACTTTACGTTTATAAGTGTTGCATAACGGAGCAACGCTGCTTTTCTCTGCATCACAATCAACTGATTTGCGTGGATTGCGGAACCACTTCCCTTCTGTAACGTCTCCCCTGAAACTACGTTAACTGCATAAACGGTTGGATAGTTATGGTTGTCAAAAAAAAATGTCAACACTGGACTCCTGATTGGTTAACTGACTTATTGAGTCATATTGACTCAATAAGAACTCACATATTGTTTGGAATGAAAGTAATGAATAAAGGTGTACACATCATTTGTCTTTAAGTCAAATCTTTGCAAATGCATGTTAGTTTAACCAAGCAAACTATAATTCTATATTTCCTAAATTCAATGTGAGGTGGGGCAAACACCATTCAGTTCATTTAATTAGTAAAATCCACACATGTGGGAGATCATTGGGGAAGATGAGAAGAATGGCAATTTTCTGTTTATTCAACCTTATTCTGTCTGTTGTCTTAAGCTGTCCACTAATGACAATCTTGTCTGGAGTTGATCCATGGCAGAGCTATTGCTAACGTAAGCCTACAAAGACTGTTTGGTGACTGTGGGTGACTGAAAAATCCTGTTCCTGAACGTTCTGGGGATTTAAGGATTCATGGGAAATCATCTGACATCATTGTTGTTGTCCCGGTGGAGGTGGGGGAAAAGGTGCTTTCTTTGTGTTGTAGTTTTGTGTTTCAGAAACAAAGTTATTCGGTATCAAGAAAACAGAAAAATGTTAGGATTTTTATTTTCTTTGAATAGTGAAAGACGGCATGCATTCATTATGACCATTACAAATTTAGGAGTCAATTTGATCAGATAATTGTCTTCCTATCTTCCCAGCAGTCATGCTCTGGTTTCTAAATGGCTGGGTGAGTCAGGCTTAAACCCCCTAAATGTAAAATAACATGGATCATATTGCAATTCTGTTACATTTTTCAGTTGTGCTGTTACATTCACCGTTTCATGAATGTTTTGTTTCTGTGCAAATTTTTGATAAAGTGATAAAGATCAGCTCTCAAGCTTTGCCTTTATGTTTGGATGGAGGTGACTCCTCAGTGTCTTTCTACTTGAAAATTTGAATTGATGTGTTCACTGGCATTGACTAGGTCATGTTTTTTTAAAGAACTTTAATGTAAAAAAAAATGGACAGAGGCTGTTAATTTTTAAAGTGAAATCCCTGAAGCATGAGCGTTCAGTTTTTACTTGTGAATGGGTGTGGTGGTGTCTTACGCCCATGTATATAATTTTGAAATCTTTGAAATATGACTGCAACATCTTCAGCCTGTGCAGCCATCTATAATGTGGATATGAATCTCAATAAAGCTATCTCCTTGCTACTGCAGCAACTCTCACTGAATGCACTAAAAAAAAGAAAGACGTTAACATTTTTAGGAGTTAAATAAATGGAGTAATTCAAACAACTCTGAACATTTGTTGTTTCAACAGAAAAAATGCTGTTCAAGGGTTGATGAGTATAATGTAAATACTGCAATGTCAGCATCTGATAATGTCAGTAGGAGGAACGTGAAGCTACTTAGCTTCCCAATTGTGTCCATGTCATCCAAAGGAGTGTAGATAAAAGAGGACAGAATTCATAAATACAGACTTTTGGAGAAAGAAACCTTTGGGCACTGATTACTGACGAAGGAGTCGGAAACTATCTGCATCTGCACGGTTCATTAATAATCGCCATGATTCCTACTGATGTCTTCACTATCTTTATGGTTGTCTTCTAAACACTTGCGCATAGTTAGACTTTGTGAATAGGTGTGTGCCTGCCACTTGAAGTTCCAGTCCCATCATCTTATTTTAAAAGCGTTCCCAGTGGTCGTTTGAATATTTTTATTTGATTTATTTAATCTTGTCCTATTTTTCCCTTAAAGCATATGCCTGAAATAAAATATGGTCATCATCTTCTTCTTTTGACGATGATTTTGCCGTTTTTTATGCCAAAAAAAACCCCTGTGTTTTCCATTTCCCATCATCCATCTGTTAACATGCTCTCCTGCTAGCTGACAGCCCCTCACACCCCCATCCCCACCCCCAAAAATGGCAAGCAACAGTGATGCCGTATAGTTTTAAACCAGATACCAGCTCAGATGAGGAAAATGAATCTATTTCTCTATAGGTGGATGCATCAGAATTGGGCGGATAAGGAGCTTGTGGTAACAACTACAACCTTTTCTCCAGCAGTATTTTTTAGCCTGCTCCTGATACGCAACAATTTGAAGAGAAAAAAAAACTCGGAAAAATTCCAGATGAATCATGTTTTTTTTTTATATTTTATTAGAAAAATACCTCATGAACAAGATTTTCATTGGAGATGGTCTGTAATCCATGGATAATTATGTGTGGTATTTGGGTTGGGGTCGTGATTATGTTTCAGTTTTGTTGTCACCTTCTGTTTCCGGCTCCTCTCTTAAGAATGCCTTGTGGCCTCTCTAATGCCCCCATGGTATTCCAGGGTTTGATGAATGATGTGTTACAGGACTTCATTCATCTTTTTTTTTTGTCCATTTGGACGACATTTTGATTTCTTCCAGAGACGAACATAGGCGGCATGTTCATCTGGTTCTCCAGCAGTTGCTAGAAAATAAACAGTATGTCAAGGCGGAGGAGTGCCAGTTTCATTCTCCCTCTGTTTCTTTTCTGGGCTTTCTAATTTCAGGCGAGGAGGTGAGGCCAGACCCAGCCAAGGTTAGTGCAGCTAATTGGCCCATCCCCACTAACTGGAAACTGCTCCAGCGTTTCTTGGGTTTTTCTAACTTCCTCTGTCGCTTCATCCCTAACTTAAGGTCTGTGGCCACGCCCCTTATGAGTCTGACCTCTACCTCCTCTCCTTTCCACTGGACCGAGGCAGCTAACTTGGCTCTTGACCTCCGCGCCTGTCTTGGCTTAACCTGACCCGTACAGCCAGACTATCGTGGAGGTAGATGCTTCTGACTCCGGGGTGGGGGCCGTGTTATCTCAGTGGGGGTGGGATGATTGTCTTTTGTCTTCTTTTGTCACCGGCTTACCCCAGCGGAGCGTTATTATGACGTGGGCGATAAAGAGCTGCTGGTGATTAAATCAGCCTTAGAGGAATGGAGACACTGGTTGGAGGGGGTCAAATCTGCCGTTCATGGTCTGGACGGATCATATGAATCATTGTTACCTTCGGACAGCTGATTCAGCTGAATTTGAGGCAGGCGGGGTGGTCTCTGTTTCTTAGTGGGTTTGATTTATTTGTTTCGTACCGCCCTGGCTCCAAGAATGCCAAGCCGGATGCGCTTTCACGGCAACAGGAGGGAGTCTGTGGAGGTGGACCAACCTCCCCCCATTATTCCCCCCTCCTGTGTCCTGGGTGCGCTCTCCTTGCAGCTCAAGGACTCAATTCCAATTTTTTGGCCTCTATGCAACCTGTATCTCTGTACCAACTTGGCTAACTGCCTTACAAAATGCCATGGCCAAAAACCTTCCTATCCTTCTTTTTAAATTTCTTCTTAAAATGAGAAGATTGTATTGTGCTGGTTCCTATGTGAAAATACATGTAATAATGCAAATAGAGCTCCGCTGTTGACAACACTGTAGTTGACATGCATTGTTAACGTTAGCTACTTCCACAAACGAGTGACGTCGTTCACCGTTGAGGACTCTTCTGCGCATGCGGGTCACTTCTGGGTCGTTTCACGTTCACACAGGAGATTGCATTTAATTGGAAATGTGAACAGCCTTGCAAAAAAATTGAATTAAAAAAAAAAAATCGTAATTGAGCATTAAGTGTAAATGTAGCCATAGATGGTCAGCATCCTGCTGGATGCCAAGCGGCAGGGCAGGGATCTTTAATATCTTGTGGACTGGGAGGGTTATGGTCCTAAGGGTAGGTCCTGGGAGCCAGCCTCCAGAATCTTGAAACCAGTCCTCATTTGTGAGTTTTACCGCCACCACCTGGTGGTGTGCCCAGAGGCGCCCCTTGAAGAGGGGGTACTGTGGGGTATTTGGGGTGGAGTTGTAATTATGTTTCAGTTTTGTTGTTATCTTCTGTTTCTGGCTCCTCTTGTCTCCGGGGTTTTTTCCTTCCAGTCACTTTTCTCTCCCACCTGCCATCATAATGGGTGCACCTGTGTTCACTTGTCTCATCCGTCCACCTGTTTATAATCTGTGTGTTTCCTCCACTTGTTGCGAGAACGTTTTGTGTTTCTTCTCGAGTGTCACGAGCATCTAACCTTGTTTTTTAGTGATCAGTGCTGTAACTAAAACTCTTGTATGGAAATTCCCCGCATCCTGTGTTTGTGTCTGCAACGGGATCCTGACAAATTCTTCTTATTGAAGAAGACATCTGGCCAACATCTGGCCTTCACAACAGCTGCCTTTTCCTACCCACAATGGCAAAGGTGGGCCCTTCCCAAAACCTCAAAATCTGTTATTATTTTATGATATTCTTTTTTTATTCATTCTAATTAGAAAAGCTTGAGTTCAATAGTGGTCAACATTTACCTTCAAGAAATATAAATGAAACATTATACAGAAATTTAAATAGCGAATCGTCGCATTTCGGGCAGGCACACTCTGCAGAGTTACAGGTTACTCCCCTAGGGCGGGTCAGTCAATTAACTCACCTGCTCAGCGTCCTATTTAAGTCAGGTGTACAATTGTTCAGTCTCTCTTACCTTCAGCGCTCATTCTTCGCCGGTTCTCCTTGCTCGCTGTTCTCTCTTATGTTCCTTCCCCCGTTCTTATCGGATTGGGGGGGGGGGCATCCGTCTCCTCCTTTACACGGCAGCACCGCGATCTTCATCATGGATCATAGAGGTATTTCGCTGGACCAGTTTGCTCTCCAGTTCTGGCACGGAAGCCTGGTTCTGCCTTTCTGCCGGTTTGCTTTTCTGTTGAAGCAGTGTGCATTTGCTGGTTTGACCTGCATTTGGATTGGTCAGTTTATGGTCGTGTCCCTTCTGTGTGTGAGAAGGTAGCGAGAAGAGCATTCTTCTGGCCTTCAGCCGAACAAATTCTGCCTTGCTGTGTGCGTGTGCATATCAGTTTGTGCGTGGCCCTGTCTTCTCAAACTCACTGTTTTGTGTTTCCTCTGGTTGTTTAGGGATTTATCGTTGGTTTGCGGGGGGTTCGTGATAGGCTCTTCCCAGTGCCCGTTTTCTGTTTGTGTCAACCCTTAAGGCCCGTACACACCGGGACGTATTTCGCGCGCGATATTCGCTGACGTTTAACGCCTGGTGACTAAACAAAGGGCACCAATGTGAGTGTGCACACCGACTCGAAAAATGCCACGCGTCAAAGCGTCACTTTTTAAAAAACGGTTTTGTCAAAAACTATACTACCAATGAGAATGGCGCTATTGCACACGTGTCTGGAGCTTCTGAAGTTACGGTAAAACACAACTTGGGGGCGCTCAAACACAAAACTGCCTTTCTGAGCACACATACCAGCAAAGAAGATAGACGCCAAGTAGCGTCACATTCTAAAATATCCCCGAAAACGCTCATGATACATTTTCAGCTCTTGTACCAGTCGATAAAACTCACCATGTTCTTCTCTTCTCGTAACTATGGGATGTACCCAAAATCGGCGTCTTTTCCGGCGTCTTTCATCATTCAACAGAACAATAATTTCTTCATCATTGGAACTGGAGCTGGAGCTACTGGTGCTTGAAATATTCATGTTTTCTTTGTATGATTCTGACGAACGAGTAAATACTGACTCTCTTCTTCTGAGTGAAAAGCGACCACCTTGTGTACAGGAGTATTTCTGTTTTACATCAAGCGCCATCTAATGTCAGGGAATGAAATTGCATGTTGGCTCGGCTCATCGTCAGCGAAAATCGCCTGGGTGTGAACACAAAGGACATGGCGAAAAACGCTGGCGAATAACGCCAGGCGAATATTCGTCCCGGTGTGTACGGGCCTTTAGGTTGCCACTCGGACGTTCGGGTTTGACGCGATTGTGTGGGAACTGTCGGTGCTTCGGTTCCTCCATTTTTATTTTGCATTAGCAGCCTTTTCCTCGCCTTCCTTCTGGTTTTTATTTGCGCTTAGCTGACTATGCCATCTCTATACTTTGTTCCACCGGACGCTGTGCGTGGCTGGGGGAGGCTGGTTCTGTTGATGCTCTTTGTTCTGCCTCCATTCCTCTCTGTGGCGTCTTCTGGCTTAGATGGGGTTTGAAGTGCTATGTGTCAGTTTCCTTCGGCTGTCGTATCTGTCATGTTTTTGACTTTAATTTTCGGAAGCCTTGTGCTGGACTTGGTGTGATCATATAGGCTCCCCTTTGTTTTGCGTTTTCTTCATGTTTTATCTGCTCTATTTTCATTTCTATTTTTGGTCTTTTGCAACTCTGTGGTCGGGACTCGTTTTGGATCTCGGTTTCCGCTTATTTAAGGCAGATGTTTGGTTCTCCACCCGTCTGAATTATTTCTGCTCTATGATGTATGCCTCTCATCCTGTATGTAATCTCTCGGATTTGTGCTGCGCATCGTTTATCCCTTCTTAGGAGGTAAGGTGTGAATTGGTCGCTGTTGGGCCTGTATTTTGCCGCGTGCATCCTTCATCCATTCGTCTAGTTTTCTCGTTCTGGGTGGTTCCTTCCTGGGCCCCCGTGTTTTGGTTGCTTTGGGCATTTCTGTTTGCTTTTGGGTCACAAATTGGTGTTATTGCCGCTGTTTGTTTCAGGTCAGGTCTTTTTTTTTTTTTTCTGATTTAAGGTTCTAACAATTTGTAGGTAGATGTGATGTTTGTATTTAGGGTTGGGGAAATAAGCCTTGGCTTCACCCAACACCTTTTTTGTTTATGTTATTTTTATTTATTTATTATTTATTTATTTTTTTATTCAATGTTTATGTTGACATTAATCAGTGTCAATGTTTATGTTGATGTTTTTTTAGGTTTGTTTGTTTACATAACCGAAATAAAGTTCTCACATTCAGGTATTTGGTTTCCCTCCACTTGTTTTGTGGCTCCACCCTCCTTTGGTCTGGGGGAGAGGAAGGTGTATGAAGACTTATTTATGAAATGTCCGGCAGCTGGAAAATTTGGTAGCTAACCCAAATATACAGCTCTAATGTTTCATCAACGGCTCCTGGGGTTCTGAGAGAATTCAGCCGTGGAAATTAGTACAAAGGTTATTCAAGAGTACGATAATGAATAGTAATGTAACATAATTACCATGGTTTATTGTTTAAATAACTTACTTTACGAGCTAATTTCCTGGTTGTAGAATTTATCTCTGATGCTCTCTAGCTTCAGTTTCAAGAGTTAAGACTTTGTGTCGCAACCGATCCTCAGTTTGCCCTGCTTTTAAACATATGACACTCAATTACAAGTATCTCCTCTTGAGACTTTGGCATCCGCCTCTAAATGCATGAGGTTCAGCCAGTTTGGACACTATCAGAAACTATGATCTCCCTTCAATCTAAAACATGTGTCTTCTTTTGCAGTATCCAGACGCCCTTGGCTAATTAAATTTCAGTAGTCTGTGCTTTGTTGTCCACCTATTTGAGAACCACTAATATCAACTAAAAGAATCAAATCCAGCCGAGCTGCAATCCATTGCTACGTGGGATGTTGACCTTCCTCATCTACAAATCTCTTTGGTCCTTGGTTACCCTTCCCATCGCCTGCTCCTCGATGACATTCTGAAGGTGCGTCCCTCTGGAACTTTTAAAGGTTACTTCTCCTACAATTTGTGTACATGAAATTGGTGTTAAGACTTCGTACGGGTTTTTATATTTCACTATTGAGTCACTGTTGGAATTTTGATTCTTGTGGTTCCTACAGTGGGATGATTCCACAATGGGACTTTTCCTAAACTACCTAACCTACCTTAACTAAATTTCACTTTCTCTGATTTGTTCTTTAAAAGCACTGTTATTCCATATAACTCTAACATTTTAAAACTGATCAGTTTCTGGGTTATTTATTATTCTTTGCCAAGACTAATACTGGTTTTGTCTTTCTCTGTGCATCGCATCCTGAGCCTGCGAATGCCTACTCCCGGTCTGCTTCTCCGTTTCCGGCGGATAATGTCGCCCCTGCATGCCTTGATCTGGTGGCAACGATGACTGCTCGGCGGACCGATTGCTGCCCTGAAAGTGAAGGGGCGGTGGACCTCCTCTGCGTTCCAATGACACTTCTGACTTGAATCTATCAAGCAGCAGAATGAATGTAAAATTCTACATTATAGTTGTTAAAAGAAAATTATTTGCCAGGTGGAAGCCTAAAAAAAAAATTAGGATGTTCTGAGTCTGTATTATAGTATACGATGGAGCTCAGTTGTGGTTTCTTAAGCTCATTTATGTTTTTAGCATGCCAATGGAGCATGGTAATTATGGCTGATGAGTTCGCTCTTGATATTAAATAGAACTTCGACTAAATGAAGGTTTTATATATTTGGTATGCCAAATGGAAGTAAACTTCATGGCGCTAAGCTCGTTGTAGCAATGTCATTGAAGCTTCGATGATGGATGTTACTACGCTCGTATAAATAGTTGCCAAATGGAAGAAGTTTATGGCGTCAAGCTCATTCATGGTTGATGAAAGCTCGAATATTGGATGTTACTTAAGCATGTCGTAGTACGCCAGTGGAAGGATTGGATTGGTTGTTAAGTTAGTGTCTCTTACAGGTTGTTCTCGGCGGTTCCAATTAGTTCCTAAAGCGTTTTGCTGACATGGGCTTACGTTCCAAAAAATCAAGTATGAGTAATTGTATGTTGGCTCCCCTTTATTACATTCCCTCTCTCTTACAGATAGTATGTTCCCCTAGTGAACGGGAGCGGCCCAACGGTCATAAGTGCCGGGGTACACGCATGGCAGATACACTAGGTAGCATGTTCCCTTCGTGGCTTGGTACTCGAACGGGAGCAGCCCAAACGGTCAGTGGTGCCGGGGTAAACACATAGCAGATTCACTAGATAGCATGTCCCCTTCGTGGCTTGGTACTCGAACGGGAGCGGCCCAATGGTCATAAGTGCCGGGGTACACGCATGGCAGATACACTAGATAGCATGTTCCCTTTGTGGCGAGGTGCTCGAAGGGAGCGGCCCAATGGTCAATGGTGCCGGGTAAACACATAGCAGTCATACTGGAAAATGAATGAAGTGAAAATGGAATGTCACCGTAAACACACCTCATCTTATTACACGCTGATTATACATTCACATTTTCTTCTTTTGGATGATCTTGGTGTTGGGGTTTTTGTTACCCTAAAGTTTAAGGAAAAAGAATTATCTCAAGGAATTGAACGGAGCCTTATGCGAAAACGAAGTTGTGAATGCCAACCTAAAGATGTTGTGAAACCTAAAGATGTTGTGAAACCTAAAGATGTTGTGAAACCTAAAGATGTTGTGAAATAAATATTCTTCTGCAAGAGTTGTCTGGCTGAAATAGTCAAATATAAAATACTGCTATGAGTGACTTTTCTATACATAGTAATAAGACTGAACCATCCATCCATCCATCTGCTATCAGTATCTGCTTGATCCTCTGTTGGATTACAAGAAAATAGGATTCTGATTAAAACTGCGGATTTGACATATATTTCCCTGAAGTTATTCTGGCTAAACTAATCCTCCCAGTGAAAATATATAATTAAGAGATTTAGTTCAGTAATTTGAAGAGGGTTAGACTTTAAAAGAGACAACAGTATAAACTACACTTTAATATAACTAGTAATTTGTAAAAGTAGTCATAACTATCTAGATTCCATTGAGACCAGAAGGATTTGAGCTGTTTGCTAACTTCACTATCTTGTCAGTCAACTTGTTACTGAATACTTAAAAATGACCCATGAGAACTTCTGTTTCTACTTAAAACATGTTTTATCAGGTGGTCTGTACCAAAGCCCCTGATCAGTTTCTCTCCACCAACATCTACACTGTTTCCTCTTTTATTGCTGTGCAGAAAGAGGAAATGCATTATGGGAACCCCTGTGCTTCTTGTGTGTACAAGATATTCACACCTTTATGGAGAAGTAGTGTTAATGACCTTAAGAGGCTTTAAAAGATGACTTCCTCTGTCACAGCAGGAAAAAACATACATTTTGATAAACATCTATTTCTACGCCACACTGGCTTTAAAACAGAGAAGTTGCTTTTTGAGCTTCTTCTTAGGAACTGAAGACAAAACCTTCTTGTTTCTCTGTTTCAGCTGCAGACTCATCCGGTGAGAAAACATTTACTTTTAGTCTTTAGACTTTCTCTTTCTTTGCTTTTTTATAAACTATGGTAAAATGTTATATGACTATTACTAATACTGTGGTCTTATTGATATTGAAAAAAACAAAAAACAAGCAGATGATATTTGGAGATAAACTAAAATGTTTATTTAAAAATAAATTATAATAGTTTTTTTTTAATACAAATACCCAAATGTAGTCACTTGTTTGAAATAAGAATAAGTAAAGCATCATATTTCAAATATTTGATCAAAAAATAAATTATAATGTCTAAGTAAAATTAAACCTGAAATGATTTTTGCTTAAAAGATACATATATGAAATATATTATTGAACCTGGAAAAAAGGCAAATACCGACAGATATAAATTTGTAGTGTGAGCTGTTTTCATTAGTAATTCTTACACCTTAAACTTTATTTCTTTCCAAATAGTCATCTAGTTTCCACAGAGATGAAGGATGAATGTAGGAGTTTGCTGGCAGCTCCGTCTGTGAAGGTGCTGACAGTCAACATGTTCCTGAGTGTCTTCTTCCTTCCAGGTCAGATGTTTGTTCTCTTTCATCTGCAGACATTTTTCAGTCATTTCTGCTTTGGAATATTTATTTTAATGTTGTTTAAAGGCTCCATGTAGATCAGAATTTATCATTGAATCCACATCATCTTCATCATTACAGGAGTTTGGGCTGAATGTAAAGAAATATCAAGCCTCCACATTACTGTACCAAAGAAGCTGGAAGCTCTGAGTGGATCCTGTTTGATAATTCCATGTAGCTTTACTACTACACCAGGAAATGGACAGAAGTTTGACAACACTAGAAAAATCTTTGGAGTGTGGATTAAGAATAATTACAATTTTCTACAACATCCACAGAATGTGATTTTCAACAGCAGCAACCAAACAAACATCTATCCAATGACGATCATTGGAAACCTGACACAGAAAAACTGCACCACTTTGTTTTCTAATTTAACCTCAAATTATACAGAAACATATTATTTTAGGATTGAAAATGGAGGATTTAAAGCAACTGACTGTTGCAATTATACTGACATAAAGATTCAAGGTAAGAACTTTTTCTATTTTTGACAATTACACTGATCTTAGTTGTTTTTCTAGTGAAGGAAATGACAGCCTATGTTAGAAAACAAACATTTGGACTTTAGTTGTTTGTATTTATTAGGCTTTTTCTCTGTGTTTGATGTGGAAGCACAGATTCTCCTCAGAGTCCCAGCATTGAAATCCCAGCTGGTCTGAAGGAGGGGGCGTCTGTCTCCATCACCTGCTCGGCTCCCACTCCCTGTCCTCACTCCCCTCCTGAACTCACCTGGAATCTCCAACCAGACTCTCAGAGACAAACAGAGAAAAACACGGATGGAAGCTTTACGACTAAAATCCAGAAGAACATCACTCTGTCAGACACTCATGATGGATTGATCATCAACTGTTCTGCCAGATATCCTGTGAATGAAGGACCACCAAAGACAGCAGAGACACACATGACTCTCAATGTTTCATGTAAGTGATCTGTCAGCACATCACACTTCAGCTGCTTCTGATGAATAAAGTTTCTGTTTTCCTCAGATGCTCCTAAGAAGACCTCAGCATCCATCAGTCCACCAGGTTTAGTGTCAGCAGGTAGCCGGGTGACGATGACCTGTTCCAGCAGAGCCAACCCTGCTGTCAGCAACTTTAGCTGGTTCAGGAGCAGCAAAGATGGAGATGAGAAAATAGCTGAAGGAGAATCTTACAGCCTGAATGCAACAGAAGGAGGAGGAGCTTATTACTGTGTGGCTACAAATAATCTGGGGAACCAGACGTCTGCAAAGATTCATCTGATTGTTGGAGGTAAATGGAAAAGTTTGATGATTTAACAGCAGATATTTTAAGTGAAGTATTGATGTTTGATGGATGCACCATAAAAACAATCCCTCCTACTGTAAATCACCAGTAAATACAGTCTACAGCAAAAAGGAAATTCTTATTTACTATCAACATCACATTCAGTTTGTGTACAGAATTGAAATTTGAACTTAGCCAGTGTTACCTAATTCCAGTAAATCAAGCAATTATAAAATTGTAACCACTGAGTGAAGTAGTAAATATCTTAAACTTTCATTTTTTAAAGGCACCTAGAGACCCATCGCTCCTCAGTGTTTAAGGGTCTATATCATGCTTTTCTGAAGTCTTTCAGAGTAAACTATTTCCATATATATGATAATATGTGACCTTTTGCACACTAAAGAAGGATTTGTATGAAATATTAGTTACTTTTGCAACCCTTCTTCCTTCCTGGAGGTAAGACTACTTGATATCTGAGACACCGGCTTTCTGTCTTTGTGGGTGCCGCTCATTTCATGAGGTCAACCTAAAGTCGGCCTCGGCAGTGTGTCTACTTTTAACCAACAAAAACAGACATCATCTGAATTTTTGCAAAGATGGATGTGCATATTGTTCATTAAATGCGAGTATTTTGCTGATCACCACAGAGAAAGTGTGTGTTTGTGATAGCCTGGGGGCGGGGCTGGCAGTGCAGACTCTCCCTGGAAGGGGCTGGTCTTCACTTTATGACATCACAATGTGAGGACCTGATGTTTTCTTAGATTGGGAGGGGCTGGTGCTCAGAGAGCAAGTTTTTAGAGGAATACTCAAAAATGTGTGAATAAATCAAAACACTGCGTTGTTGTTTTTTGTAAGGAATTAACATCATAATACTTTTAAATGCTTAAAATGCTTAAATTTGCATGATTTGGCCTTTTAATGTGTCCGAAAAGGGAGGAGCCACTGTAGACAAATGATCTGAACTCCAAATGGGTCAAATCTACTAGTCAGTGATTATTACATATTTATCTGACAGCGTCGACATGCAACAGGAAACAACTGTAGGAAGAAAACAGCATGGAAAATGTTTTAGGAAGAAAAATCTGAATATGTTTTTTAATTCTAGTGAAATTCCAACTTTAAATTCCCTCAAAAATATTCCCTTTAAAATAACTTGGAACTGTTCAAAACACTGTAACAACCTGATGATTGAATGAAAATTCCTACAATTGCAGCATACATTATGATCTCATTAGAACTAGTTTAAAACAACTTTAAATGTTAAAGGATTCATGAATGTCCAATGCCAACAATTAGACAGAAGTAGTTCTCAGAGTGACTGTGATCATCGTTGGAAGTTAGTACTTGATTTAATTATTTATTTGGTCTTAACAAGTCTTGATTTTTTTTGTCCTTTTTCAGATTCTCTTAAATTAACTATTCAGACTTTTGTGAGACTTGCTGTGATCCTAATCCTTACCTGCTTAATTTTCTGTATTTGGTAAGTTTAAGTCTCACATTAAAACATTTACTTCTTCAGTCCTTCAAGGATTTTGCCGTGATGTCATTGCACCAATTCCTGTAAATTCTACCAAGTCCTGCTCCTTTTCTCAACACAACATTATCAAATCAGCAGAACTTTGACTAAAGACTCTCATTTGGAAAAGTTTCACCATCAAACTGTCTCTGCCCAACATGGTTAGATTGTCCAACATGTACATCATCAGTATATCTACTCAAACATGAGCATCTTCCTTATTATTTTGTGCCAACACGGCTCAGAAATCACTCAGTTCCCAGCAAAAGACTGAGCTATAGTTCATGCTAAACCGTTTCCTGGTTCTGAGATGAAACCTGGAGACCTGCTTCTGTTTGGCATTAGCGCCACCATCTCATTAATATTCACTACATTTCCCAAAGCTCATGGGAAATGTAGTTCTCATAAATATAAAGCTGGTCACTTTTGCATTTAATCTAGTGAACATGCTGCGATTAAATTGTCTTAACATTTTAGAGTTGTTTCTCACAAACATGAAGAAAAGGTTTTTTTTTTTTCAATAATACCAAAACATTATTCTTTAATTACCATAAAATTATTATTGAAAAAATATTGTTGCGTTTCTTACAAATCAGTTAAGAAAAACTGCCACAAAAATCATAACAAAAACTCACAAAATAATGGAGGAACTACTTAGAATCTTCTGCCCGATGTTTGTTTCTCTAGAAATATCTGTATTTTTTGCTTAAATATGAGTTTAATTTTCTCTGTGAACTATTGTAATGTCTCTCTGATGTCTTTTAGGTGTTTTAGGAAAATTCAACGACAGCAGCAGCAGGTTAGTAAAGAGTCAAATTTACTGTGAAATACTCAAGTATTGTAAATTCTTTTTCAGGGATTTAATGATAATAATTTTGCAGAGTGCTTTAAGTTGAAATGTGCAGAATATTAGTGAAGTGATTGAACTTCTGTTTTTTGATCAAATGAATTTGAAGAGAATACTAGCCGCGTTTACATGGACAAAAGTAATCGGAAAGAACGCCTGATCGGAAAGAAAATGTGTCATGTAAACGCGCCGTTCGGAATAGTCTGCCCCGATCAGACTCGTTCGGATCAAACTTTCTTTCCGATCGAGATAGGTGGGTTATACCGATCGTTTATCCGATCGTTGGTCATGTAAACGGTCATTCCGATCGTGTGTCACTTCTGCTCTGGTTTTACGTCACGCATAGATGGTGTTTCGCTCCAGAGAAAGCTTTGGAGCTCAAACAGGACCGACCAGCTGCTTTGCGGAAGCGCCGCTCCACTTTGCCCCTCTGGCTCTCCGCCTCTCTTAAACCCCTCACGAGGGGGGTGCCGGGGAGGAGCGGGACCCTGCGCGGTTCTGGCTCGTGTGCCGGTGGACCGAACCAACTGTGTCTCTGAGCAAAGCAGCTGTATTAACTTTGGGAGGGGAGAATGCTTTTTGCGTTTTGTTGTTTGTGTGACTGCGATCCGTCCCGCCGCTCTCGGTTAGCTGCTGTCAGCAGAACTGTGCGTCTCTGAGCAGAGGTCGAACTTCCAGCTCACACGGCGGCGGGCGAACTTTTCAAAGCAGAATGTCGCTCAGTCCTTAGAACCCGAAATTCCCACATATTTACGTGCAGCCAAGAAGATGCAGATTGCTGCGTTTCCCGCATGAGTTTATCAAACAAGGCTAATGTTGTTAGCGCGTGTAAGCCTCTCCTGGGAGCTCCGTTTTTCCACAAAAAAAGCACCAACCACACGGATTAAATATAAAATGATGAACGAAAAGGCACTTCATAATATTCCTAACATTGATTGATAAAAGCCCGTTTGGAAGATCGCCTCGTATATTACTGAGCTGCTGCATAAATGTACAGCGAAGGTTTGTTTACTGTGGGACTCTTGTTCCGGTTTTTTTCAGCACTACTGCGCATGCCCAAAGGATTTATTCTGACCGAAACTGTGACCCATGGGAACGTTTGTTCTAATCGGAAAAAGGTTTTCTGGGCCCATGTGCACGGGTGAATTTTAACCCGACCATTGATCCGATCACGATATTTTGTCCATGTAAACGCGGCTACTGTTTGAGAGCTGCAAGGTGGTGTTCACCTCAGTGAAAAGGTGCCGGTTCACATCCCAGCTGGTACCTTTCTGTGTGAAGTTTGCATGTTCTCTCTGTGCATGCTTTGGTTTTCTTCAGACACTCTGGTTTCTTCCCACAGTTCAAAAACATGTTTCATAGGTTAATGGGTGATTGTAATTTGTCCTTAGGTGTGAATGTGAGTGTGTGTGGTTGTGTTTCAGTGGACTGGTGAACCGTACAGTGTGTACTCCGCCTTCAACAGGCAGTAGCAGGGATAGGCTCCAGCAGTTCTGGGTTTAACAGGTTTATGATGATGGATGGATCACATACTGTCTTATGCTGCACAATGACATTTAATTATTGTCCAAAGTGCAATCGCATGAGATCAATATTAGATCATATCCTTTTCATATTTCCTATTGAATTATGAACAGTCATGTTTATATTCAGGTTAACAGTTGTAATAAGAAGGAAATGGAATCAGAAAACATCTCATTTCTGTTTTCTAATTAGGATTTTCCTTTAAACAAATGTCTTTTTAACAGAAACCACCTGCAACTGAGCTTGATGTCCAAAATCCAGCCATTGACAATGAAGATGTCTATGAAGAACTTTAAACAGAGATCTGAAGGTTCCTCAGCCTCTCCACAGGACAGAAGCAGCAGCAGGACTCAGAGGTCAAAGTGTCTAAAAGGGGAAACATTTCCACACAGACTGCTGACAAACCAGAAATCTGTTCATTTAATGCTCTTCCTTTCTGCTCTGTAAAAACTGTTCATTATTGATCATTTCCTGAAGTGTCTTTATAAGTTTGATGGGTCAGTCACATATAAACTCTCTTTTTGCTTTTTCACTCTTAACATTGTTCATTTTTTGTGCAAAACTTTCAACTTTCCTTACAGTCATTTTATAATGTTCATCCAGTCTGTTAATGAAGTATTTTTGTCATAGTTTTTATTTATTTTCATTTGGCTCTGTTCATTCTCAACTATGAAGTATTTTGATGGTTCTTATAAATAAAAAATGTACATTCACATTTTTTAGTCATATGCTTGAATAGAGATGTAAACTAGATTCCCTTGTAGAGATTACTTTTTAATGTAGCCAAACTTTGTTTGCCATTTTTAAACTGTCATTTAATTAACTGCTTCTTTCTGCTTTTTTAGTTTAGATTTCAATCCCATGCAGTGTTGGTTAACACATTACACAGTAATGAATTACTGTTCAAATGTTTGTGATGAAAATATTAGACTATAGAAACCCTCGTTTCTTCCTTACAGGTTTCGTTTCGTTTCGTCCATTATAGGTGACAAATAAAACACATTAATTTGTGTAAAGGGTAGGCTCGGACATTAAATGAAACAAAGTAGGGATAATTAAAGAGAAAAAATAGTTACTATTTCAAGATCGGTCAAAGATTGCAGAAGAAAGCACAAATTTGGACGTAGATTCATTTGTTGGTGCACTTGGCAAATAGAGATATTTGCATTATTTCTAATTTGTTGAAAACAAAAATATTCAAATTAAGTGCAAGTTATGTCCTGCAGATGAACTGCTTTCCACTGCTGTAGTGTCAGTGAGTAAACTTTCCAAACACTAGGCAAGATCACACAGCTACACCAAGCTTCTGAAGCTTCAGAACAGCTGGTCGACAGACGACCCAGAGAGAACGACATATTCCTGGAAAACATTTTTTTTTGACCGTCCTTCAGTCTTTCTTACTTTTTTGTCTCTTCAAGCTGCTCAGAATTGGTCAATACGTGTTTGTGCTGAGCAGGGGAGGCGGAGCGAAAGCTCGTTACACGCCCAGCAGTTTCTGATTTCTCATTGTCTTTCCCCATCAGTGTGGGAGGTGTGAACGAAGTGGGGGGTTGTGTAGGTACGGGTTGGGGGGCCCTATTTTTTGTGTTTGTGCTTGGCTATTTTGATTTTCATGCTAGCTTTTATATTATTTTGTTTTGTTTTAACGTAAAGCACTTTGTGTTATACTTTTATATGAAAAGTGCTTTATAAATATTGATTGATTGATTGATTGGTTGGTTGGTTGGTTGGTTTATTGGTTGGTTGGTTGGTTGGTTGGTTGGTTGATTGATTGATTGATTGATTGATTGATTGATTGATTGATTGATTGATTGATTGATTGATTGATTGATTGATTGATTGATTGAGCAGTGCACCCATTCATGGAATAGAGCGGCAGAGGAAACAAGAAGACTAGAAAAGACACCATCAACACAAAAAGTGACAGAAATGAGTGACACTGGAAAAAGAAGCACAATCTGGAACCGTTTCATTTTCATTGATAATACGAAAAGAGAATTTAGAGTCTGCAAGAAAACAATTCCCCCAAGAACCGGATCCACAACCACCTTGAACCTGAGAATCTTCTCCTAAACAGAGCAGATCATTACTGACTGAAGAAACCACATCACCTTCATGAAGCTGCCGTTCTCATATACAGTCAATGCTTCAGACGCAATGTCCAGAACTGAATCCGTTAGTTCAAAAGGGGCCCAAGGCCAAGAGGTTTAGTTTTCCAGGAAATGATTTTAATTGCAAAGCTTAAAGGGAGGCTACACCAAATGATGCAATATGCTATAATATGAAGCACCTCGCTTTTATTATTTTAGAGGACTAGCAAACTAAAGTCTATGGACTTGGGCCCTTCTTGAATTAAACAGGGGCGCTGCCATATTGGATAACTATTGCTGCCATCTATGAGATGAAGCAAAACCCATGCAAGAGAGGCCCAAGTCCAGGAATTTTGCCCCTCTTGCACTTAATGCATTTTTTTTAATAACTTGTCCTCTCCAACAGCTGGGCAAACAGATGAGAGTTGAAGGCCTCTTGTGTTGGACATATTTTATTTTAACAACAGGGTTTATTAATCTTCTGACAAACCAGAGGAATGTCTGAATAAACCTCTTTTGTAATTGAGGCCAAACTTTATTCATTTGAATCATATTTGAGAATCTTTGGTGTTGGACCGGACAGAAAAGGAAAGGAGGGAAGAAGAGAGAGGGATGTTAGAGAGGAGGGCGGATAGGAGGGTGATCATAGGAGGGGGGGGGGGGGTAAGACCATAAAGCGGCATAAAGCAACAAGTTTACAGGATGTTTATCATTATGGTAAGGTTCAGATGTAATACAAATCTCAAAGGGGCGGGGCCTGTCCACACACACACTCAGATGTTATAAACACACCTGTTAGCTGCAAAAATGTCCACATGTCAACATGTACACAATAGAGATAATGTTCACACACGCATACTTATGCCTTTAAACCAACTAGTGTGAAATTATATTTCATTCAATCACGCAAACTATTAGCGCAAAGGTGAGGTAACACCTGTGCTCAGGTGAGTGTTTATGTTCTTCTAAAATGGATGATGGAATGTGAAAAGAAGGAGGGGGGGTGACCAGCCATCCCCACACCAAGACCCCCGCTGCAGCAGCAGTGGCAGCCAGGACCCCCCAGTGCCACACGGCAGCAGGCAGAGAACAACCGCCCCCCGGGCAATCACATCCCCAGCCCAACCAGGAGAGCAGCCCCCCCCCCCCCCCACTGCGTGAGGAGGGCCCAACGCGGGGTCCCACCCGAGAAGAGTGCCCACAGCCCCAGACGAGCACCTCATCACCACCCAGGAGTTCTGGGCATCCCCCCGCCCCAACCCCAGGTACGAGCCAGGACCCCCCAAGGGAGACACTCTCCGCGCTCCAGGCAGCCACCCACCAGGGCCACGGTTGGTCCAGGAAGGAGCAAGGCAGGGGCCAGCCACCCCCACCCAGGAGGGGGGAACCCCGGGGAGAAGGGGGCCCATGAGGGTGTTGTAGACATGGCCCGACCAGGCTCGGCCACAGATGGAAATTTGGCGAGGCCCATCACCCGGGGGCAAGGACCAGGACCCACCCCACAGGGACACAGACACCCCCGGCTCAGGTGTGATGTGATTCCCGGTTCTTGGCCTTGCCAGAAAGCTCAGGGATCCCCCTCCTTGCGTGGAGAGAAGGGTGTGTGTACAACATTAATATTTCCTTAATAAAAACAACTAGACATTAACAAGCTGCTTATACAGACATTTATTAGCATTTGTTAATCCTATACACAAGATGTTTATAAATTGCTTGTATAAGATTAATAAATATATTAACAGTGTTCTTATTAACAGTTTATTGAGTGTTTTGCAGCCCCTCCCCAATCTTAAGCGTGACCAAATATGGGGGGTTCCTTACAAGCCGTTTATAAATTGCTTGTAGACAGTTACTGCCCCTTGGAAAGGGCAGATTCTGAGTGCAAACATTTTGAAGTTTATTAAAATGTGTTTAGTTCAAAATGTCATAAGGCACAATCTGTAAAGGACAGTACGTGTGTCTCTTCTTTCACATTGTTGCTGTGATGTATTGAAGAGTTATTATATGTTTGTGGCTGTGTTTAGTGTTAGAAAGGTCATTTTTCATATTCTGTACTTTGTGGTTCTTTGTGGTAAAACATAGCCCACAGTTGAGGAGGCTGCAAAACACTCAAACTGTAAATGAAGGTTCTCGTTCATCCAGGTGGTGTTGTCTGGGGGTTGAGTCACATCAGCTGGACTTAAAAAAAATGTAAGTCCTGCTTGACATGGGAACTGTTAATATTTTTATTAATCCCATCCCATACAAGCAATTTATAATTTATTTTTTGAAACTTTATTGCACATTATGCCCTTTCACTAGGATTCACTTTCAGGTATGCAATAAGAACATAATGTATAATGTACACATATGTATAAAAAAAACAATACTAGAAATAGAAATAAGCCAGGGGGTTTAACTCTATGAGAAAATGTCGAATCGATCACATACAGACAATGTTTTGATTGCTTTTTGTTTCTCAGAATTATGAATACTATTAATAAACTGATTTAACTCAGAAAAGAATACAATGAAACAGGGTTTTCGAGAGTTTACATTTATGAATATGAAATTTGGCCAAAATGAGCAAGAGATTTAAAAGTAAACCAGAGTCCTTTTGTATATTTATATATACAAATATATATTAGACATCTTTGATATAAGACATCTTTCCAGAACAAAACAAAACAAGAATCAATTTTTTTCATTAATGAAATCACACATCTTCTGCCAAAAACACTTTAACTTTAGGACAATACCAAAAATCTAAATCTATTTTGAATAAACATTTTAGCTGGGTAAATTCTGTAAGCAATTTATAATTTATAATGGCTTGTAAGGATCACCCCTATAGTTAGTCACGCTTTAGATTGGGGGGCTGCAAAACACTCAAACTGTTAATAAGAACACTGTTAATATATTTATTAATCTCATACAAGCAATTTATAAATATCTTGTGAATAGGATTAAAAAAATGCTAATAAATGTCTTTATAAGCAGCTTAATACCACAATATAAGTAGTTTAAAGGAATATTTTAATGTATGTATAAACAGCTTATTTAAACTTGTAAGTCAGTTGTAAGACATTGAAGGAATTTATATTTTTGGTAATTTCATTAGGGTTGTCAGTCTTAAATTTTATTACATAGAAGATAAGTCATTTGCTGAAGTGTGTGTGTTTTAACATCCTATGTACTTTAAAGAAGCTTCCTTAGTTGCATATGTGAAGAGGTTTCAGGAATGCAGCTTCAATCTCATCCCCCCTTCAGGAGAAACCACTTTTGATCTTCTAAGGCCATTTGGTTGCAGGTCTGAAGGCCCGTACACACCGGGACGAATTTCGCCGGCGATTTTCGTCGGCGAAATTCGCCTCGTGACTAAACAAAGGGCACCAATGTGAGTGTGCACACCGACGCGAAAAAACGCCACGCGTCAAAGCGTCAAAAAAAAAAACGCCTCGGGTTCGTTTTTTCTTTTTGACGCCTCGCGTCGAAATCCATTCAACCAATGAGAATGGCGCTTTTGCTCACGTGTCTGGAGCTTCTGAAGTTACAGTAAAACACAACTTGGGGGCGCTCAAACACAACACTGCCTTTCTGAGCACACATACCAGCAAAGAAGATAGACGCCAAGCAGCGGCTACACTGCCGCAAAGAAATAATGACAGACATTCTAAAATATTCCCGAAAACGCTCATGAGACATTTTCAGCTCTTGTACCAGTCGATAAAACTCACCATGTTCTTCTCTTCTCGTAACTATGGGATGTACCGAAAATCGGCGTCTTTTCCGGCGTCTTTCATCATTCAACAAAACAATAATTTCTTCATCATTGGAACTGGAGCTGGAGCTACTGGTGCTTGAAATATTCATGTTTTCTTTGTATGATTCTGACGAACGAGTAAATACTGGCTCTCTTCTTCTGAGTGAAAACCACCTTGTGTACAGGAGTATTTCTGTTTGACATTAAGCGCCATCTAATGTCAGGGAATGAAATTGCATGCTGGCTCGGCTCATCGTCAGCGAAAATCGCCTGGGTGTGAACACAAAAAACGTGGCGAAAAACGCTGGCGAATAACGCCAGGCGAATATTCGTCCCGGTGTGTACGGGCCTTGACATGGGCCATAAATTAACTATCTCTGGTACTGTAGCTGTGGGAATCACTCCAGGCGTCCGTTCACGTGTGAAGAACAAAGCTCTAGGATCGACCTCCTGCGTTGACAGATCCTGCCACCCATGGGGATTCCGTACCGTGTCCATCTGTGAGGTTCCCCCCAGAGACCAGAGGCTGTGATGGACTGGAGGAAGTAGGCGGGCTCCTCTGTCAGCCAATCTTGAGCAGCCAGAGGCGGAGATACAGCAGCCATCTTGGTTCCGGGGGAGGAGATTCTGACCACATGCTTAAAAGAGCCAGGCTTTGGAAAAAGCTGTGTCTCCAGACAAGCTGCATGTAAATTCGGATTGTAACCCCTTGCGTATTGCAGACCTTGGTTTTGGACACCCAGATCGATCTGTTTTATTTTTGTTTAGAGCTCTTTGTTAGGGAAATAAATTTTTGTTTATCTTTTAAGAACGAATCCGTGGTTTACTTGTTTTCTCACTTTTTGAACACGCAAAGAAAGTATCTACAAAGCGACTAGATATTTTCCTCCTTCATCTTGGTGACCCTGATGTGATATTTTAAAAGTGAATAGTGATAAAAGTGACGGCAGGAAGCCGGCGGATTGGATCCGAATTATTGAGGATGTTTGAAGAGATCTCAGACTTTCGGCGAAAAGTCAGTGCACTTTCCTCCCGCGATTCTACCTTCCTGGAGGCCTCCCACACGGTAAGCCAGAGCCTGAATTCTGCGTATTGAGTACGTTATTCAACTAGTGAATAACTCAAATTGTGGGAAAGTAGAATGTGTGAGCGGCATAGTGCACAATTGGTTTGTGGTTTATCCGTGTCCCTGGACAATGGTCAAAATACGGAGAATTGATTATTTGCAAATTAAGCTACGGCATTTCGGTGCGCGTGAGCAAGAAAAATAGTGAGGTGGGTTTTACCGTCCCCTGAACAAAAGGTGTTCATAAATTCGGTAAGGTTTGCGTCTGTTGGAGCCTTTGCGGCTGGATCCGCATAAAAAACAGTGTTTGGTTAAATACATTCGTAGGTTGCGTCTGTTTCCTAGGTTGCCTCAAAGGCAAAAAACAGTGTTAGCATAGAAACTAATTTTGCGCGTATAGGATTTTCGGAAGAACCAGAAAGGCGGCGACCTTCACCAAATTATTTTTTTTTTCTGCGGAAAGAAACCACAGAAGGATTCAAAGTAACCATGGGGGCACCGGACCGGTGCATTTTATTTTGACGACAGACTTGAGACGCTGCCGACAGACGACTTGACTTGACAAAAGTGGTGCAAATGACTTGAATGTGAATGAATGGAATGAAAGGTATGTGATTATGGAGAGAATGGGATGAAAAAGTGTTTGAAATCTGTGAATTTTAACTGTATTTTCCACATTTCCCCGTGTATTATCTGCTCTATGGACGCAGCCATCTTGTTCACAGCGTGTCTACGTCACATGGACCAATGACGGGACGTTTTAGTTGCTCTCAAATGTGTGTACGGCTTTGATTGGTTTTATGTGTACCACGTGGTTAGCGTGACGGGGCCTTCGGACGGCCATGATTTGCTTTGTTCGTACCACGTGGTTAGCGAGTCGGCGTTCCTAGCAACCAACATGGCGGACCGGCGCTGAACTTTCACGAACAAATCTGGAGAATTTGACAAAATTTGCGGTACAATCATCGCGGGGATTGTCTTATTGGGCATGGTCATGACCTCGGTTGTAAGACTACGATCAAAACAAATTCCGGTGGGCTTTTGGTTCGACGAAAACGATTTTTAAGGTAGTACCAGTCCAATTAGATTCTGTGTAAAATAATTCTGAAATTTTTTCGGTTTTCTCATTTTAAATACACATCTCTAACTTGTTTGTATTTCATAATTACTGTGCTTTAGTTCAGCTTTGTCCAAAGAAGTATTATTGACATTTCTTATGCCTATTTGGTGGTTTAGATCCGGACTTCCTTAAAAAGAATTTCTACGATGTTTACAATGTTTGATTTTGTTTGTCTGTTTGTTTTATTATTTCCCATATTACTTTGGATTGTTGTGAAGCAATTGTGTGAATGAGAACGAACGACTGGCGGTTTTGTTTGTTTGAATCATAATCCAGAGTATTTGAAAATTGTTATCAGAAATAGCTGAGAATAGAAAAGACAGAGTAAGGAAAGGGGAAAGTGTGGTTTTAGGATGTGCAATTGTGGAAGGATGTGGAAAGTGTAGAGACAAGAAATGCAATGGAAAGGCAGTGTAGAAGGAAAATGACGTGCATGGAAAGTGGTGTAGGGATCTGTGAACACAGCAGAGCTGTTTGTGAAAATCAGAAACACAAGGAGGAAGAGGCAAGTAAGAACAGAACCAGAAAGTTGTTGGTGAGAGAAAGAGATTGTTGGAAGAAGACAAGAGGTAAGAGGATGGAAGGTCTCAGGAAAGTGCAGAAAATATGATGTTGCTATGATGAACAATGGTCTGTTGATAAAGTGTAATTTCTGTTAACTCTGAATAGGACCAGAACTGTTGTTTTCTTCTGAAAGTCACATCTTAAAGGAGGATGAGGGAGTCACACCGGGAGAGGAGTTTTCTGAGCAGGGCTTTGTTGCAGATTGGTTGAGACTGGTTGTGATCGAGAGAAAGGAATGAGGAGAGCTTTGATGACCATGGAGTTTGAGTAAGTAATGGATTCAGGAATGGCTGCTAACAATTATTCTGAGCTCAGCAACAGCATTGAACAAAATGTTTCTTGTTTTTTTTTTTTTTTTTTTTTTTTTTTTAAATAAAAGGGCCTTGCATGACGGAGTAAGAGAAGTGTTTTAATTGCACACAGGCAAAAGGAGTAATTATACAACATGATGACTCTCTATGTAACACCCCCCCTTTTTTACCCCCTCTGAAGCAGTTCCCATCTGTGGCATGGAGGAAGATGCAGAAACTGTGGGTCGTGAAAAGTGTTGTAAGTCAAAGGGCCTTTTGTGTGCCAGAAAATTCACACCTTGTTGAATTCTTTACGATCAGGAGTCACAGTAAACTGTGGTACTTGGTAATTAGTAATGCAGACTTCACCATTCCAGTACAATAGCAGCTAGTTTTGGTTTGCTTTTAACTTTGAAAGATAAAGATGTTACTACATTTTAGCACTTGTATGTTTTGCAGCTTTAAGGAAAGGTTTGGATTGTGAGATTTCAGATTTTTAGCACTTCTAAAAAAATTTTGTAGGACAGCAAGTCCTTAATGGTAAGTTAAAACAATTAGTCTTTGTTTCTTGATTTAAAAGGGATTGATTAACTGATTTGCACCCATGGGGTTGGCGATAGTGAAAACTGAACACTAATACATTTTCTAAATCTTTGTCTCAAGCAGTAGATGGGAGAGAAAAAGCAGACCCCCCCCCAAACCCTCATACATTTACATGCAGAACCCCCTCTGCTTCCAGTGGTGAGTGACAAAAGGCACAGAAGTTTATCCATCCCCCGCAGCTCTCTACCTTCACAGGAGGGAGCCGAGTCAGCAGTGACTGACCCCCAGAGCACACTTGGAGAAAACAGGACAGAAGAGGGGGAGGTTGAGCAACTGAAAAAACAATTCTTTACACTGCTGAAAGAATTCACACAGGATAAAAGGTGTTTTAAAAAAGAAAAGGATACTAACATGAATTTTGACTTTTGATGCCCTCAGAGACAGCAGTAATGACGTGTCATGCTCAGCCATTCGGAGGTACAAAGGCAGGATGATGGGTGGAAAAATCCTGGGAGCAGCAGGCCACCCAGGAGACCCCAACAGCGGTTGAAAATGGCATCTATGGCGCTCTGAACCCTTGGGCATGTGACAGCCCACAACGAGGTGCCCAACAGCAGAATGCACAGACCAAGAGGCAGAGGGTCTGGAGGAAAAATGAACAGTACCCATGACCACTCCAAGCCGTCCTCCACCGTGGCGAGGACCACAGGGGCAAGTCGGACAATACCACTTGATTATGCAGGAGCCATTGTCTTTTCCAAGCTCAAAGGGAACCACTGATGAGTCTACTCGACACTCTACCTGCTCTGACGAATGAACAAATGACTCCTCAAAACCTGCAAACGACCATCCGACTGACTTTTGACCAGATGGTGGAACATTCATGCGTGCATTCACCAAACACGCCTATGAATCTGTTGGGACGGGACAGTCTTGTCAAAACAGGAGACAGCAGACTGGAGGCCATGCCACACACCACAGCCAAACCCACTGCAGACAACCGGAGGGCCCTGAAACGCCAGGTGGTTTTGTTAATTTCAGGTTTGAAGCCTGGACTCCTGTGTTTGAAGCCTCCGAATGGTCTGACCTGTACACTCCATTACAACAGAGAGCAGGATTAACAGTAAGAAGTATTTCAGCAAGTAGAAGACCACACGTGGCATTTGACCTACACTGACATATATTGGCCCCGAGGGCGAGCGGCTTATTATGCATGCATACACTCACAAATGCAATGATACTAGCTGTCAGACACAGCTGTATCTCACATAGGATTAGACTAAGCAGGACATTAACAACACATTGGTAGAATTGTTTTTTCAGCTGTTCACTTTCCTCCCTCAATAAAAGGTACAGGTTAACCGTTCATCCAACGACAAAATTCCTGAGTTCTGGACCATTTCTGCATTGTCAAACATCGCAGCAGACAGAAGACAGATCATGAAGATGCAGAGGTGCTGTTAAACATGCTCTCTGATGCTTCATGGTCCACAGGTTCATTTATGTTGGTTCAGACTTCACTGTCCCCCCAGTGGTGATTCAGGTAATTGCAGGAACACGACCTTTTAGATCTCAGTACCCCAGGGTGAAGGATGCAGATGGAGTGATGGATGGAACTTTGACTGATTTCTGGAACTCTGGTGTAGCATTCGCATTTGTTGTAGTGTCATCATTTTTTAGACTAATTTTGAAAGCAGATGGTAACTTTATCACATGGCTTATGATTTAAGGGCTGACGTCACCATTACTCTAGGCCTACCCGTTCCTGACTTATATTGTATGCTGTCAACTTTTAGCCTCATACTGTGTGTTTTTCACTGCCAATGATTGAACAAACGTTTTCTTTTGCATTCCATTAAATGAAAATAGCAGACATTTATTCGCATTTCAGTACAGATGAGTTACAAATTCTCCTGGCATTCTCGATCACTGTTTGAAGTCTCTCTAGGAGAGGGTTGTGTTTTGATGACTTTCTGCCAGCACCACCAACTGCAGAAACTTGCCTGTGAGTAATGAAAGATCTTCTGTTGCAGTTGTACGACTTTGGGTTTTGAAGTGTAACAGGAATTTGCACTTTAGCAGAAAGGAAGTTGCATTTTTAGGCAGAAATAAATATTCAATGTTTATGGAGCATAGAAAGTCTACTTTGTAGCATTACAACTGGAAATAGTTTGGACATTTGGTTTTTGGGTCTTTGTGAATATGATAAACACTTTCTTCTTTGTTTTATGGAACACATGGTCCCCCTTAAGTAGTTTCATTTCTTCACGTTATTTTCTTGCCTTCACAGGAACGTGGACAGAACGCCTGTTCACCTTACCGGTGCAAAAAATTCTTTGTTGTTTTTATGTTTTTAATTTTAAGTTCTTTCATTTTATGTGTTTGTGTTTTAATCTACATTTTTTCATTCCACTTATGTCCTGGGATTTTCTTCCCAGGCCAAGACAGGGAGGTGGAGGTGGAAAGAGGTCTCAGTGATTCTTTGGAGGAAATTGTGTTAAATTATTATTGTTTCAGTTATTATCGTTTGTCTAGGAAGAGATTGACCTTTTTACCTTTCAGAGTTTTATGTGTCTGTTCATCTGGTTCTCTCATCCACAGCAAGGAGAAGTGGGAAATTGTATACTGTCCTGGAGTTAGAATCCACCACATAGGTCATTAGACGACAGCCCCTAATAAACTTTTTTCTTTGTTTTGAATTTGCATACTCCCACCTATGTTTTCCATGAAAACAGCATGAGGAGAAGCAGACCTTGGAGAGGAAAACGTGGTGGACATTTTCCACCACATATTGCTTCTCTTCTGCGCATGCGTAATTTCATTCTTGTCTCATTGTGTTTTGTCTTTGTTGTTCTATTATTGTCTTTTGTTATTACTTTATTTGTTTTTTAAGTTCCTAACCCAAATCAATATTCAGATCCACAGCAGACTCATCTTGGGGGGGACACCCCAAGCTCTTTTGCAGCTGTTCTGTTGTATCACATGTGTCAGATTGAATAATTCCCAGGCTTATTGAAAAGTCCATAGGGGGCCAGGTCCAAGCTTGCCAGAGCTTGTGGGACATGCAGGAGGAGGACGTGAGTGGTCAAAGCCCTGAATGATTTTGGGTTTTGTTGCAATACTAACCAACTAACTAACTAATATTAACAGAATATTGCTATTCTCATTTGGCCAGAACACATGAAAGCTTGCTGTTATGTTTGACAAATCTATTTTTCTTTCGTCCCCTGTGTGATTTTGTTTTGTCCTAACATCTCCCCATTTCTCCCTTAATTCTAGGTGTTCTTTTTCTTACAGGAAGTGTTATTTTTATTGTCTATATATTTTTACTTTTTAAATAATTTTAATTTGCATTTTTATGTTTTATTTCGAATTTACATTTTTGTATTCTCTTAATTTGATTCTACACTCATTGCATCAATCATCCACCCCGTTTAAAAATCCCAGTTATTGATTGTGCTGCAGAATGTGAGGGCTTACGACCACAGCTGGACCTGCTGAAATGTTTAGTCATTGTATGATGTAGTATGTGTTTTTGTGTGACCTCACTTCATGAGGTCAAGACAGGGAACTGAAGGAATTTATATTTTTGGTAATTTCATTAGGGTTGTCAGTCTTAAATTTTATTACATAGAAGATAAGTCATTTGCTGAAGTGTGTGTGTTTTAACATCCTATGTACTTTAAAGAAGCTTCCTTAGTTGCATATGTGAAGAGGTTTCAGGAATGCAGCTTCAATCTCATCCCCCCTTCAGGAGAAACCACTTTTGATCTTCTAAGGCCATTTGGTTGCAGGTCTGACATGGGCCATAAATTAACTATCTCTGGTACTGTAGCTGTGGGAATCACTCCAGGCGTCCGTTCACGTGTGAAGAACAAAGCTCTAGGATCGACCTCCTGCGGTGACAGATCCTGCCACCCATGGGGATTCCGTACCGTGTCCATCTGTGAGGTTCCCCCCAGAGACCAGAGGCTGTGATGGACTGGAGGAAGTAGGCGGGCTCCTCTGTCAGCCAATCTTGAGCAGCCAGAGGCGGAGATACAGCAGCCATCTTGGTTCCGGGGGAGGAGATTCTGACCACATGCTTAAAAGAGCCAGGCTTTGGAAAAAGCTGTGTCTCCAGACAAGCTGCATGTAAATTCGGATTGTAACCCCTTGCGTATTGCAGACCTTGGTTTTGGACACCCAGATCGATCTGTTTTATTTTTGTTTAGAGCTCTTTGTTAGGGAAATAAATTTTTGTTCATCTTTTAAGAACGAATCCGTGGTTTACTTGTTTTCTCACTTTTTGAACACGCAAAGAAAGTATCTACAAAGCGACTAGATATTTTCCTCCTTCAACATTTATAAATGCTAATTAATGTACTTATAAGCAGCTTACTAAATACCTTACTAGTGCTTGTTAATGTCTTATAAAGAGTTAATTAAGGACTCTTATTATAAAGCGTTACCGACTTGGTTAACAAGTAAAAACGTTAAAAATTAGTGGAATTATGCCATTCACTGGAAACCGGGTTTTCCAAGAGGTGTTGCAGCTCCCTGTGTATTCATTTCTGTGGGAAACTGATCCAAATGACTCTTTGAATGGTAAATGTTGCAGACCCCTTATCTGGAGTTTACCATGATCTATAACTTATCCTACCAACAACACCAGTTGTAATACTACACCTTGTTAAACCACTTCTGATCAGCTGGGATAAAAATTGACTGTTTTGTGAGAGAAAACAGTTTATTTTGAGCAAATTGAAACACAAGTCTTTAAATCTTTCCTGAATTGTAGTCTGAGGATCTGCCAAGCATGAGAAGTACTTAGTTCATTTAAAATAACCAAAGGCCTGATGTAAAACAAATCATTAAAAGGAAAATAAAATAAACTAAAGCAGTTAAAGGTGCAAACAATTAAAAAATGGAAATAATATATGTTCCTGCAAAAGCTTTAAAAATAAAGTTCCTTTTTAACAGTTTTTAACGTTTTGCTGTAAGGAAGAACAAGATAGGTTACTTATAGACATTGCTTCAGGACCACAGCCCTCTATCAATCCAGCTCGCTCCTCATTCTTGATTCTGTGTCCTGAGAAAGTCGCAGCTTGTTTCATGTTAGGAAACTTTTGTGTGTTAGGTGAACTTGATAACCATGGCAGTATAGAACTAGGGATGGGTATCGTTAAGGTTTTAACGGTACTACTACTCTTATTGATACTGCTTATCGATCCGGTATTTTAACGGTACTCTTATCGATACTTTTTGAGGACGAAAAATAAATAAATAAATAACAAATTAAGAACATAAAGTGTTTTATTTCCTCATTATGCAACAACATTGTTTTTTTTTTTTTAACAAAACATTTTACTTTATACATGAGAATGTTCCAGACAGGATATTTATTTAATGATTTAATCTAAGTACTTTTATTCTTTCTGAGCGTGATGTTTCCTTTAATCTTTTGTCCATTTTCAACAACCTTAAATAGGTGTTACGGGGGGAATAGGAGGTACCCAGGCACAGAGAGGAGAGGAGGCAGGAGGATGCAGGGAATGGAAGGTTTAATAACACAAACTCAAAACTACAAAACAAAACCACTGCAACAGGCAGGCAAAACTCGAAATACGAACCACACAGGAACTCGGGGTAGGACATAATATGGACCAGCACAGGAGGAAGGGAAGGACAGGACTTAAATACATACAAGGCAACAAGACACAGGTGGAAACACTCAGGACTGATGGGGAAAGGTAAAACTCGAAACCAACAACAAAACAGGAATTACTACAAAAGAAAACAGGAAGTTAAACTCGAAGCATCACAGAAAATCAAAGAACCAAACACAAAGAAACTGAAACTGTTACAATAGACTTTTCTATCTGTCAAACACCAGAGTTAAGATGAGTGAGATGATGGAAACAAATTCACTTTGATGCAGACTCCTTTCTATTTATTTATTCTTCTTTAAATCCAGTAAACCCAATAAATTATATTAATTTTACGGATGACAACTATCATTAGTTATTAATTATTATTAAGTATTAGGAAGCAGCTGATAGTGGTCTGGAATCATAAGCGGTGAATCTAAGCCTGGCTCCTCTACCTGTTTGTTGTTTGCTCCAAGTGCAAACCCCCCCCTTGCCGCTGCCCCGGCGTGTTCTACACAAACAGCGCAACATACGGTCATCGTAGTAGCAGGGTGACAGGATGGTAGGCAAACTTAATTAATATTATGCAGAAACGGGTGTTCTTAGTCTAGGGCGCTCACGTGTCCCCTAGTGTTTTTCAACCTTTTTTGAGCCACGGCACACTTTAACCTTGACAAAAATCCCGCGGCACACCAGCATCCAAATAAAAGGAAAAGCTGATGGTCTGTATTGATCTACAGCCCCTCTGCAATCTCACGTGCATTTTTGTGATAATTGTGGCAGAAAAAGCTGGAAGCTGCAGTTGTTTTTTTCTAAAAGATGTAATAAAAGTTAAGTTAAAAGATTCAAAAACTGTTTGATGTGTGTTCGTTGTTTAAAGACGTTAAGAGGAAAGGCTCATTGTGCGCTAAGACAGTCATTTTAACCCAATGCATCATGGGACATGTAGTGCCGAAAATCCGACGACCGCAGACAGTCTCCCTTCTCTGAGGTTCATTGTTTTGTTCACTTTTTCTATGGTCTGATACCGGATTCTGTGGAAAGCTACACCGCTAAAGACGAGCTTTAGACGGTATTTTTGTTAGAACTGAGCAACTTTTTGAGGTAAATCTAAAGAAGGAAGTGAAGACTTTAACCACTTCTGATTGGTCAGACTGATGACATGTGATCAAGCCTTCAAGAATGATTGGTGGAGACAGTTAAAGGGGCGGCACTTTTCCGCAAACAGGTATAGCTGCAGCTAAATCGCGGTACCGTGATTCTTATCAAAATGTCTTTAATAGAATCAAATAAACACAAAGAAAAACTAATTTTATTATCTTTCATATTCCTAACTACTCAGTGTTTTATCAGGGCCTGTTTGGAAGAACACAGAGCTGATTTCCTGGAGATGGAAATGTTGTTAGATCAGTGGATGAGGGCAATTTCCCATGGCACACTGTGGCACACTGGTTGAAAAACACTGCCCTACGAGATCACCACTGACTGTGTGTGCGCTGCCTTGTCTTGTGTGTGCGCGGCGCGTGCTGTCCACAGCCCCGCCCCCCTTGCACACAAATAGACAGACAGAGCTCTCCTCTTCAACGAGAATACTGAAATTAACATAATCATTAATTAAAGGAAAATGGAATGACTTGGTGAGTTAAATATGGCAGATAACGTTTATATTTTGTGGGAAACAAACAAAAGTAACGTCTCCAGTACCGATAGCAGAACCGTTCATTTCAGATCTTAACGATACTGCGGTCTTGAAGAATGTGGCCCCGGGGCTGGTTCAATACCAGGGCTCGGTACCCATCCCTATATAGAATCATATAAATTATGCCTTAACCCTTGTGATATCTTATGGGGTCCGGATGACCCCACTCTTACATTGACGTGTTCTCCCTACCATGACAAAGGTGGATAAAGGTGAGGAGGAATTCATGTAATCCATGAACACCAGTGAAGATCACAAATCATTGAAGAAAAAAGGTTCAGGACACTTCTCAATGCTAAAGTGCCTTGGATAGCACTAGGGTTACCCTCATGGTTTGTTTCATGTTTTCCAAACACAGTCACCAAGTAGTTTTTTGTGTCTCAACATCAGAATCTTGACAATTATCTGCGCTGTGGCATCAGTGAGAATTTGTAAATTACTGTTCAGTCTACTAACTTTGTCACATTAAAGAGGAAGTCATTTGTGGTTCCACTGACTCTTCACACTGTTTTAAACATAAAACCGATTTTATGAATGATGGTTACCGAGCTAAAATCTGGAGGCTCCAACCTGCAGGTGATTGAGCAAGGCAAGGTAAGGTAAGTTTATTTGTATAGCACAATTCATACAGAAAGTAATTCAAAGTGCTTCACAAAACAAGAAAATGCATTAAAATCCCAATACATAATAGTGCAAAGATTAAAAACATAATCATTTAAAAATTTACTTTAAAAGAAAGTAAAGAGAAACACAAAACAAAACAGGAATGTTTTGAGTCTAGTTTTGAACCTAAGCACAGTAGAGGCCTGTCTCACAACTTTAGGGAGACTGTTCCAGCTTTTAGCTGCATAAGATTGAAACGGGGATTCCCTTTGTTTAGTCCTGACTCTGGGCACCCAAAGGGGGCCGGTCCCTGAGGCCTTTAGAGTCCGTGATGGTTCATACATGTCAGAGGTGTACTTTGGTGCAAGGCCATGGAGACACTTGTAAACATGCAGAGCTGCTTTAAAGTCCATTCTTTAAGCTACCGGAAGCCAGTGCAGAGACCTGAGCACAGGACTGAAGTGATGGTACTTCCTGGTTCTAGTCAGGACTCGAGCAGCAGCATTCTGGATGTACTGAAGCTGTTTTACAGCTCCTTTGGGGAGGCCAGTGAGCAGGCCGTTGCAGTAATCTGATCTACCGGAGACAAATGCATGAATAAGTGTCTCTGGGTCTGGCTTTGACACTACATTTTGGATCTTTTGCAATGTTTTTCAGAAGGTAAAATACTGCTGATGTTACTGACTTGACATGGCTGTTAAAGTTCAGGTCAGAGTCCATGATTACCCCTAGATTTCTGACTGGATTTGAAGCTTATAGAGACAGAGAGAGAAGGTAACTGCTGACACTTTCTCTTTGTTTTTTGTGAACCAAAGACGTTGACTTCAGTCTTGTCTGAGTTTAGCTGGAAAAAGTTGTTTTACATCCAAGCACTGATCTGTTGGATGCTACAACTGAGTGAATCCGCTGGCCCATATTCACCTGTTGTCAGTGACACATAGATATGAGGATCGTCTGCATAGTTGTGATAAGATATGTTATTAATGCGAATTAACTGACCTAGTGGCAGCATGTGGAGCAGGGGGCGGGAACCTTTTTGGCTGAGAGAGCCATAAACAGCACATATTTTAAATGTAATTTCTTGAGAGCCATCCAATAATGTAGCGTCCCTTTCCCACACTGAGGCACGGAGACTTTACCTCTTTTAAGATTCTTTATTCTGATAACTGTAGGCCGTAACCAACGCCGAACAAATTATTCAGCAACTCAGAGAGCGCTTCTGCCAACTTTTTATGCTCCCCCTCCCACCAACCCTCCTATTTCCCTTATTCGGCCCATAGCTGAACCTCCATTGGTCCAAACCACCCAACGACAGGCTGAACGACAGAATTGAAGGCCAATCAGCATCTCTGCTTGGTGCGTTCAATGAATTCCGGAACTTATAACGTGACTCAACAGCCACCCAGTTCAACTTAGTCCGCCACAACAGCGGTCCCCAACCTTAATGCGCCATGGTCCGGTTGAAGTCTGGCAAAATTCTCACGAACCGGCATATTAAGTCTGGCGGACTAACACTGTAGCAACGCTACAGCAGAGGCAGAGACACGTGATAAGATGTACTCTGCACTTTTATTTTGACACACTAAACATTGTACATCACACAGGTGTCATCATCATCATGCTCTTTTACATTTGTGTCATTGACATTAGCCATATGAACATTAAAATCACCTGTAATGATTAAACCCTCAAAGTCTGTGCACACAACTGAGAGCATTTCAGTGAAATCATCAATGAAACTTTGGCTGTGCTGAGGAGGCTTGGACATAACTATGCAGAGTAAGGAAGGAGTTTGTTTTAACTCAGTTTAAAGGAAACATACTCAAATAATGAAAACACACCCAATTATAATCGGTGGTTTACAATATTATATCTAAACAGTGCAGAAACGCTTCCACCCTTTTTACTTCCATGTATTTCAGATTCAGATTTGACGTTGGGGGAGATGATTTGACTAGAATTATGTTTCTTGTGTTTTTGTCTAGCCATGTTTCAGTTGAACAACATAAAATCAAGATTATAAGAAGAGATTAAATTATTAATTAAAAATGGTTTGTTACATAAAGATCTGACATCGAGTGCAGTAAGTTTGAGATTAGTTTCAGTGGGATTGGTCACAGTCTTCTTGCAGGGGATGTGAACTAGATTTCTTTGGACAGTCTAAATGCCCGTTTGTTTAGCATTCTATGTGGTGTAACTGCAAGAATAACATCAGAAGAAAGCTGTCCATCACAGAGCCTCAGTGTGATGTAACCTTCACCATGACTGTAAGTCCTGGGACAGTATTTATTACTTTCATCCTATCTCCAGGAGATAGCACCTCTAGAGGCACGCAGGGGAGGTCGAGTAGATTGTAATTTGGGTGATAGGCCAGGAGGGGCAAGAGCTGGATGTGATTTGGGTGAACGATGGGGGGGGGGATGTCTGAGGGGGTCCAACAGACGGAAGAGCTTGTTTGAGGCTTCTGAGGTAAGTTCTGATTATCTTACGGGACAGCAGCTCTAAAGTGTTTAGCCCTTGTGCTATCCTAAGAACCCACCCTTACATTTTGACCTGTTCTCCCTACCATGACAAAGGTGGAGAGGATTTCATGTAATCCATGGACACCAGTGAAGATCACAAATTATTGAAGAAAAAAGGTTCAGGGCATTGTCTAGTGGGGTCTAGATGACCCAAGTCCCAATGTTAAAGTGCCTAGGAGAGCACAAGGGTCACGCTGCCTTGTTCACAATCTGTACATCATCAGTGTTCAGAAAAAAGAACCCCACAAACTAACCAGTTAATATTTTGTCTGTATTATTCTTTTGAATTAACTTTAAAATAAAAGTGGAGAATGGAGAATGTTAAATTTCAAAGATTCATCTATCACTTAAGCAAGACAAATTTGATTCTACTTGTGTACAGGTGTAGGAATGTCCCATGTTACTCATTTTGAAAACTAAGTCTCTGATTCAACTAAACAACTACATTTTAGAATTTATAATGTGGATATAAATGTCAGCAAAACTATCTCTTTGGTTCTGAACCAACTCTGTGTGGACAAACTGGTTTTATGACCGAGCTGAAATCTAGAGGCTCCAACCTGCAGGTGGTTGAGAAAAACAAGGACTACGTAGAGCCAGTGGCAAAATGGATGGTGGGGAGGGGAGTGGTCCAACAGACTGAGGCACTTGTTTGAGGCTTCTATTAGGCAAGTTTTGAATCCCAGATTGTGACATCAACACTAACTTAGATTCAATTTAGACCAGAAGCATTGGAGCCATTTCCTAATTATGATTATTTGTTGGTCAACTTTAGTTGTACTGGTTACTGTAAATGAGTCCTGAGAACTTCAGTTTCTAACTAAAATGTGCTTTATCAGACGATCAACGCCAGACTTATCACAGTTTCTCTCCACCTGCATCTACACAACATCCTCTTTTATGCTGTGCAGAAGGAAGAATACATCTTGGTAAACCCTGTGCTTCTTGTTTTTACGAGACATTCACACCTTTAAAGAGAAGTAGTTTCAATGAACTGATACTGATAACTTTAAATGAGAGTGGTGTCATTTTGGTAGAGATTTGTCTATACAACGGTGAATAACAAAGCATTAGTCTAGGAATCACATTTAATTGGATGGTGACTTACAGTGGTGGACAAACTTGTTGGTACACCTCAGTTAAAGAAAGAAAGTTCACAATGCTCACTGAAAGGACTTGAAATGTTCAAAAGTAACAATAAATTAAAATTTACTTTTGAGTTGTTGATTAACAGAATTAAAAAAAAAACTAATGAAATAGGGCTGGACAAAAATGATGGTACCCATAACTTAATATTTTGTTGCACAATCTTTTGAGGCAATCACTGCAATTAAACGGTTTCTCTATTTGTCAATGAGCCTTCTGCACCTGTCCACAGGTATTTTGGCCCACTCCTCATGAGCAAACTGCTCCAGTTGTCTCAGGTTTGATGTTGTCTTCTCCAAATGGCATGTTTCAGCTCCTTCCACAGATGTTCAATGGGATTCAGATCTGGGCTCATAGAAGGCCACTTCAGAATAGTCCAACGCTTTTCTCTGAGCCATTCTTGGGGGTTTTGGCTGTGTATTTTGGATCATTGTCCTGTTGGAAGACCCATGACCTGAGACTGAGACCAAGCTTTCTGACCCTAGGCAGCACATTTCTATCCAGAATGCCTTGATAATCTGGAGATTTCATTTGACCTTGCACAACTCCAAGACACCCTGTGCCAGATGCAGCAAAGCAGCCCCAAAACTGGGCCTCCTCCATGTTTTACAGTAGGGACAGTGTTCTTTTCATTGTATACTTCATTTTTGAGTCTACCAACATAGAGCTAATGTGCCTTACCAAAAAGCTCCAGTTTGGTCTCATCCGTCCAAAAGACATTTTCCCAGAAGCTTTGTGGCTTGTCAGCATGCATTTTTGCAAATTCGAGTCTGGCTTTTTTCTGATTTCCTTTCAACAGTGGTGTCCTCCTTGGTCGTCTCCCATGAAGTCCACTCTGACTCAAACAACGACGAATGGTGCGATCTGACACTGATGTACCTTGATCTAGAAGTTCACTTTTAATGTCTTTGGAGGTTGTTCTGGGCTCTTTGGATACAGTTCCAACTATCCGTCTCCTCAATTTGTCATCAATTTTCCTCTTCCAGCCACGTCCAGGGAGGTTGGCTACTGTCCTGTGGGTCTTAAACTTCTGAATAATATGTGCCACTGTTGTCACAGGAACTTCAAGCTGCTTAGAGATGGTTTTATAACCTTTACCTTTACTATGTTTGTCTATAATTTTGTTTCTAATGTCCTTGGACAATTCTCTCCTTGGCTTTCTGTTGTCCATGTTCAGTGTAGTACACACCTTTTCACCAAACAGCAACGTGACTATTTGTCTCCCTTTAAATAGGCGGACTGACTGATTATGGGTTTGAAAACAGCTGTGATGTCAATTAAAGGACATACCTGAGTTCATCATGACCCCCTGGACAATTAGTTCTCAGTCTTCAATGGAGGTTTCATCATTTTTGTCCAGCCCTATTTCATTAGTTTGTTTTTTTAAATAATTCTGCTAATCAACAACTCAAAAGTAATGCCTGATTTTGAATTTTTTTTAAAATACATTTTAATCCATTCTTACTTTTGAACGTTTCAAGTCATTTCAGTGAGCATTGTGGACTTTTTTTCTTTAACTGAGGTGTACCAACAATTTTGTCCACCACTTGTACATCACTGAGTCTCATTATGAACAGATATTCACAGCTTTAAAGATAAGCATTTATAATGAACTTATGCTGAATAAATTAAATGAGAGATGTGTTATTTCAAATAGAAACACCGCAGTGAGTTATAAAGACAGACACTCTTTCTGAGTGTGCTTCTGTTGGTTTCTTCCTTTCCAATCCATTTCTTGTTAATACAGTGAAGGGCTTTATTAGACAGCTTAGCATGTATTTGAGGGGAAAAGAGAACATTCTAACCTAAACTGTCTTCCTTTGCTTTGTCATTATGGGAAATATTTTAAAAAGTCTTTGAAGTCATCTGATGGTCACTTATTTAGGCCATTATGATGCAATTATGACAATCTAACTTTATTGGAATTATCTGAACTAAATTTCACTTTAATGATCTGGATTCAATTGTAATGAATAAAACATTGATGGTTTTCACCTTGAGTTTCTGTAAGCTGAGTTGGGTCTTTATAAAATGTTGAATGAAACTAAACTGAATGTTGTTCCAGTTGGATTTAGAGAAACTTCAAGAACCTGAATTGATGTGGTTCAAATCATTCAGATAATTCAGAGTTGGTGGCAGCAGTTTAATGCAAGTTTCCCACAAGATTGTAGTTGTGTAACAATTGGATCAAAAAATTCCACAATTTTCTCTAACACTCAAGTAACATTTACTTGAAAAGGCAGAGATGGTCTTGCACAGTTATTCATCAAAGTATTCCAGATTCCATTTTTTTATTCATTCTTGTCAAATGATCAGAAATACCTAAATTTAATAAAAGCTGCTGAAATTTAGCATAGCATTTCTTCAGTGTTTAATTTTTTGTGGTCACCAAAACAGTGGAACAAACCTCCAATTGTTAGGTACCGGGGGGCCAGGGTGGCTTTGTTTTGTTTCTGTTCACTTCCGGTTTTATTTTGACACTTCCGGTTACTGGTTCCTTATTACACTTGTTGTCTTTACGTTCATTGATTGTTCGCACCTGGTTACGCACCTGTTTTCCATTTACTGTTGTGTATTTATTCTATGTGTTGTCCGATACATGTCACCGGATCGTTTTGGTTACTTGCTTCTTGTTCGAGTCATTTACGATTAAGTCCTTGTTAACCTACCTCCTGGCGTCCTGCGCTTGTTTCCACACACCCCGCCTGACACCAATATAAGCAGAAGTAATCTTCATTGAAACATAAAAACAAGGAAATTTATACCATTTGTAATTTGTGTTTAACCTCTGAAAACCTGCTGTCCAAATACTTGCATTTCATTTTTTGGGGTATATTACCATGTTAGTCATTGTCACTTTATGAAGGTTCTAGGGTGTTAGAATATTAAGCAGTGGGAGGATTTTCACTGTAGCCACACAGGAAAAAGGCTCTGGTTCAAATCCTAACGGAGTCCTTTCTGTGTGGAGTTTTCATGTTTTCCATGTTCATGTTTGGGTTTTCTTCAGACGTTCTGGCTTCTTCCCAAAGACCAAAATCCTGCTTCATGTTGGTCCTTCTGAAAAGAATCTGTTAGGAATGAATGTGAGTGTGTGTGGTTGTCTGTGTCTGAGGTCTGGTAATGGAATCTAAAACTGATGACTTTGTACTAGTTGGGTATAGAAAGTTGGTGGATAAACTTGTGTAAAACTGTGTCTTCATGTTCAGAACTAAAAAGAGAAGTGAAGAAATGGAGCACGAAAGAAAAAAAAGATCAACCTCAAAGAAGAAGTTGAATTTATCAGCAACTGTAGCTGCTTTGTTTCTCAGTTAAAATGATTTTTGCTTTACCATGTAAAACTCTAAAACGACATCTTTTATTCAGAAACTTTCAGCTGAGCTTCAACAGAGATCACTGAAAACAGTTTGTTCTAAATTATTTATCATTATGAGTAAATGAACCATCAAAGCTCCAATGACCTTAAGAGGATTTAAAAGATGACTTCCTCTGTCACAGCAGGAAAAAAAACATACATTTAGATAAACATCTATTTCTACACCACACTGGCTTTAAAACAGAGAAGTTGCTTTTTGAGCTTCTTCTTAGCAACTGAAGACAAAACCTTCTTGTTTCTCTGTTTCAGCTGCAGACTCATCCGGTGAGAAAACATTTACTTTTAGTCTTTAGACTTTCTCTTTCTACACTTTTTTATAAACTATGGTGAAATGTTTTAAGACTACTAATACTTAGCTCTTATTTATTCTGAAAAAAACAAGCAACAAACAGGTAATATTTGGAGATAAACTAAAATGTTTATTAAAAAAATTAATTGATTGATAGATTTTTTTAAGATACACGAAAATCAAAGTAGTCACTTGTTTAAAATAAGAATAGGTAAATAATCAGATTTCAGATGTTTTGTTTAAAATAAATCATAATGTCTCCAAGAAATTAAACCTGAAGTGCTTTTCCCTTAAAATATACAATAGTATAAATGAAATATATTATTGAACCTGGAAAATAAGCAAATATAAACGGATATAAAGTTTTAGTGTGAGCTGTTTGTATTAGTAATTTTTACACCTTAAAACTTTGTTTCTTTCCAAATAGTCATCTAGTTTCCACAGAGATGAAGGATGAATGTAGGAGTTTGCTGGCAGCTCCGTCTGTGAAGGTGCTGACAGTCAACATGTTCCTGAGTGTCTTCTTCCTTCCAGGTCAGATGTTTGTTCTCTTTCATCTGCAGACATTTTTCAGTCATTTCTGCTTTGAAATATTTATTCTAATGTTGTTTAAAGGCTCCATGTGGAACAAACTGCAGCTGAACTGCATTTTATTTATCAGAATTTATCATTAAATCCACATCATCTTCATCATTACAGGAGTTTGGGCTGAATGTAAAGTACCATCATTCCTCCACATTACTGCACCAAAGAAGCTGGAAGCTCTGAGTGGATCCTGTTTGATAATTCCATGTAGCTTTACTACAACAGCAGGAGAAGAACATAAGTTTGACAACACTAGAAACATTTTTGGAATGTGGATTAAGAATAATTACGATTTTCACAAACATCCACAAAATGTGATTTTCAACAGCAGCAACCAAACAAACATCTATCCAATGAAGATCATTGGAAACCTGAAACAGAAAAACTGCACCACTATGTTTTCTAATTTGACCTCAAAATATACAGAAACATATTATTTTAGGATTGAAAATGGAAAATTTAAAGCAGGCGACTTTTGCAATTATACTGAGATAAAAATTCAAGGTAAGAACTTTTTCTGTTTTTGACAATTACACTGATGTTAGTTGTTTTTCTAGTGAAGGAAATGACAGCCTATGTTAGAAAACAAACATTTGGACTTTAGTTGTTTGTATTTATTAGGTTTTTTCTCTGTGTTGATGTGGAAGCACAGATTCTCCTCAGAGTCCCAGCTTTGACATCCCAGATGGTCTGAAGGAGGGGGCGTCTGTCTCCATCACCTGCTCGGCTCCCACTCCCTGTCCTCACTCCCCTCCTGAACTCACCTGGAATCTCCAACCAGACTCTCAGAGACAAACGGAGAAAAACACGGATGGAAGCTTTACGACTAAAATCCAGAAGAACATCACTCTGTCAGACACTCATGATGGATCGATCATCATCTGTTCTGCCAGATATCCTGTGAATGAAGGACCACCAAAGACAGCAGAGACACACATGACTCTCAATGTTTCATGTAAGTGATCTGTCAGCACATCACACTTCAGCTGCTTCTGATGAATAAAGTTTCTGTGTCACATTTTCCTCAGATGCTCCTAAGAAGACCTCAGCATCCATCAGTCCATCAGGTTTAGTGTCAGCAGGTAGCCGGGTGACGATGACCTGTTCCAGCAGAGCCAAGCCTGCTGTCAGAAACTTCAGCTGGTTCTGGAGCAGCAAAGATGGAGACGTGAAAATAGCTCAAGGAGTATCTTACAGCCTGAATGCAACAGAAGGAGGAGGAGCTTATTACTGTGTGGCTACAAATGATCTGGGGAACCAGACGTCTGCAAAGATTCATCTGATTGTTGGAGGTAAATAGAAAATTTAAAAAAATCTGCATCTTTACAAGGATTTACAAGTAAAGAAGTTGCACATGTCAATCTTTTTTGTGTGTGAAATTTGAAGTTAACCAGTATTAAATCCATCAGTTATATCATTTTGTAAATAAGAGCGATTTAAACTTTGGCATCAACTGTGGGGAAAAGTGGGAGTATATGAGGCGTGGACCAAAACTGAGCCAGCTGAAGAACGGCTGCAGACAAATCACCTGAACTCCAAATTGTTCAATATGTATAAATCAGGGATTGTGGGTTAAATTAAACTGAAATGCAGAACAACTTAATGAAAAGAAATAGCATTAGCTTTTCTTTTGAGGTCAAGCTACAACAAGAAAGTGTTATAGTAAGAAAATAAAGCTACAAGTGGCGCTGTATGGCCCGCAGATGCTCTCCTTCTCCTTCCAAGCCCAACTCTATGCATCACCGCCGCCCTCCCCGCCCTCACCATCCTCACTGCCCACCTTTGATCAAGGCTTGTCAAAACTGCATATACTAATTATGCTAACTATGCTAGCTATGCTAATGTGGCTAAAAGTGCTAGCATAGCGATCAGTATCATCAATTCTCTCAAAAAATTTAATTGCTTAAAATGCTAATTATGCTAACTATGCTAATTATGCTAATGTGGCTAAAAGTGTTAGCATAGCGATCAGGATCCTCAACTCACTCAGAAACACATTGCTATATTGGTGAGAGCTATATGTCATAAGTTGATGAAAAACACGCTTTTTTCAAAATGGCGACTTTTTTGTTGATTTTATTTCCATAGCAACTATTTTATGTTTTGGTCGCCTCAGGATGACGAACAGATCGACGTCAGTTTCAGACAGATCGGAAAAAGTAAATTTTTTGTTGTCCTTAGCAACAGCGGTATTATGCTAACCACGCCCACATTCCTTATATGTCTATATCCAGTGTTTTTCATTATGTTCAATTCCTGACATGCATGCATGCATACAATTTTCACCGTATTCCATTGAACGGCATGGGAGTTATAACAGTGCGCCACTTTGATAGCTCGCCACACGCACGCCGTTCAAAATGTACAACTTCTAATTCCAACATTTTTTCCACAGTAGCTTGCCATTGACGCCAAAAACGTTTTGAGTCGATCGATGAAAATTCCAACGACAAGTTTACGTTTGGACTTTTCCTGAGGTCAAAGGTCAATTAAACTCCAGGGGTGATTGTAGACTTACGTTAGGGACATGTGCGTCAAATTGTGTAAAAATTACTCAAAAGTTCGAAAAGTTCATTTTTCCATACTGTGTAAAAACGCGAAAATCTGAAGATTTTGGCACAAAATGGCCACCAAACCGTAGATCGAGTCACCATCCTGTAATGATTTCAAAACTTTGTTTGGATATCCCCAACAAAGTTATGTTGGTTTTGATAGCCGACTAAAAAAAAGTCAGAACTTTTTTTTTGCGATCGTTTTTTTGTTTACCACTCCCACATTCCTTTATCGATCTTGTCGTATGTGACATCGCTTTGTTCAGTGTGGACCAGGGAATCGCATATTTCTTTTTCACAATATTCTAAAAAAAAAAATGTGCAAGCTAGCTAAAATCGCAACAGTTGAGAATTCGCCATGTGCACGCTTTTCAAAATCGACAACTTCTAATTCCAACATTTTGTACGCTTGTCATTGATTCCCGAGAAGTTTCAAGAAGACCGTTAAAAATCCCTAGGACGAGTTTTCGTTTGAATCCGTTACTAAAGGTCCTTTTTTTGAAAATTCAAGATGGCCGCCTTTTTCCCAAAGTCAAAGGTCAACGAAACTTCTTTGGTTATTGTAGAATGAAGCTGGCGGCATGTGTGTGCAATTGCGTGAAAATCGCTCAAATCGCTTCGGGTATGTAGTGGGGGTCAAATTTTCGCTCAAAGACACAGATAGAAAGCGGGAGAATAATAATAATTAAAGCCACAAGCAGCGTTGTATGGCCCGCAGACGCAACCCGCCTTCCACGCCCAACTTTACGCACCACCGCCACCCTCACTGCCCTCACCATCCTCACCGCCCTTACTGCCCTCACCACCCTCACCACCCTCACCTCCCTTACCGCCCTCACCACCCACCTTTGATCAAGGCTATTCAAAGCTGTATTTGCTAATTATGCTAACTATGCAAATTGTGCTAATGTGGCTGAAAGTACTAGCTTTACGATCAGCATCTTCATTCATTCATTTTCTATTCTGTTTTTCCCTTTCGGGGTCACGGGGCCTATCCCGGCCACTTGTGGACGAAGGCAGGGGGATGCCCTGGACAGGTCGCCAGTCTGTCGCAACATATTCAACTGTCTCAAAAAAAAAACACTGCCTAAAATGCTAATTATGCTAACTATGCTAGCTATGCTAATGTGGCTAAAAATGCTAGCGTTGCGATCAGCATCATCAACTCTCTCAGAAAAACACATTGCTCCATTGGTGAGAGCTTTACGTCACAAGTTAGTAAAAAAACTTTTTTCAAAATGGCGGCTTTCTGTTGATTTTATCTCTATAGCAACCATTTCATGTTTTAGTCGACTCGGGATTTTGTTGGATGTGACATCGTTTTGTTCAGTGTGGGCCAGGGAATCGCATATTTAATTTTCACGACATTCCGATGAAATATGTGCAAGCTAGCTGGCAAAAAATCCCTAGGACGAGTGTTCGTTTGTATGTGACGCTAAAGGGGCTTTTTTTTTTTTAAATGCAGGATGGCGGCCTTTTCCCAAGATCAAAGGTCACCGACACTTCTGTGGTGTTTGTAGACTGGAGCTGGCAGCAAGTGTGTGCAATTGCATAAAAATCGCTCCAACAAAAGTGTCGTTTTCCCATATCGTGGGAAAACACAAAAATCGCCAAACCGCCAAGCCGTAGGTCGTGTGGCCGTCTCATAATGATTTCAAAACTTCTTTGGGATATCCCCAACATGCGTGTTTTGGTTTCGTAACTGTATCTTGAAGTACATTTTGTTCGGCCCCATACGCGACTTTCGGCCCATTCATTTTTCTGACGGAATCGCTGGCCGTGATGTCATCGTCTTCGGGGGGGTGACGTCGACTTTGTGGAAAATTCATTTGCAATCTATCCCAGGTGTGTGCACGTTTTGGTGACTTTTCGAGCATGCAGCAGGGGTCAAAGTCTCGCTGAAAGGCGGCGAAGTCGTTCCAACTGTGAAAACAATATGGTCCTTGCAGTCAGTGATGGCTGCTGCGGGCCATAAAAAAAACAAAGCAGAAACAATATAAAAGTTTTTGCGGTCAGTTGGCCTATGTATTTCAATGCGGCCTGTCTTTTACCATAGGCTGGGCATGTCTTTTTGGCTTTATACCCTTCCTTTGAGGGCTTTTTGGGGCTTTTTTGTGTTTTTGTCATTTTTGCGACTACAATTTTGACGTTTTTGCGGTGATGTTGTGCGTGTGTGTGTATATTTTTGTAGCGTTACACAACTGCATATCGTTTTGTGCTTTTAACCTCATTTTTTGCAGTTTTGACTTGTTTTTTTGACGTTTTGAATCTTTTTGAGTGTTCGACCCTCGTAGCAGTTACAATATGGTCCTTGCAGTCTGTGACTGCTGCTGCGGGCTATAAATATGAGTATTTTCATTAAAGGTGAAAGCAAAATCCCTTAAAAAATTTCAACGAAATATAAAAATTTAGAAACCATTGATTTAACATAGAATATATTTAAAACAACCTGTTAAACTGAAGGTACAAACAATTTCACAGAGGTAGTCATTATATTTAGTTATGAGAAGACACTTTTATGTAAAACCACTAATAAATGAGGAACAAGACAAGCGAAAAAAAACAGCTCTGGGTCCCACAATGTCATAAAACAACTTCTTTTAAGGTGCCACAATAGGATACAAAATCATTTAGGTTTTAGGCTTTTCTTTGGAGATTCTCCAGTGAGTGTTCAATTTAACATGAGAAATAAGATGATTTTTTAAAATTCTTTATCATTTATTATAGGTTTTCATTTAAGTTTTGGGGAAACTATTGTCCCTTGTTTCTTTTAGCAAGTCTTAACCATTTGTTGTATCTTCAGATAATCCATATTTGAAATACATCATCTCTGGAGCAGCTGCTGGGATCCTCCTTCTCCTCCTGATTGTCTGTATTGGGTAAGTTCTTCCCTCCTGTTTACCACCTTTGAACTGTTGTCACTTTAAATTATCTTTATGTCTTTCTGATGTCTTTCAGGTGTTTTAGAAAGAATAAGCAACAGCAGCAGGTTAGTAAGGAGTCAACTTTACCTCACAATGCTCAAGTATTGGATAATCATTTTCAGGGATTTAGTATTAATAATGTACCAGAGTACTTGAAGTTGAATAAGATGTTATGTTTGTCTGTTTTACTCCTGTTCTCTCATCAATAAAGTATTTCCTGTTCATATAGCTAGAAGAAGTTTAAAGCACATACTATCCATCAACAATTACTTGCAATCTTCAAGTCTGAAAAGAAGTCAAACATTTCTAAAGTCTGTTTTAAAACTGGGATTTTCTGCTTACAAATATTCTTTATTCATATTGTTGATGTTTTCAACAGCAACAACCTGCAACTGAGCTTGAACTTCAAGGACCAACCGTTAAAACTGAAGATGAGCTACATTATGGAGACTTGAACTTCAAACAGAGATCTGAGGGTTCCTCAGCTTCTCCACAGGACAGAAGCCAGCAGCAGGACACTGTGTACGCAGAGGTCAAAGGGTCTCAAAGGGGAAACATTTCCACACAGGCTGCTGACAAAACAGAAGATATCTATGCTCAAGTGAAGAAGAAATGATGTTAGTTCACCCAGAAATGTGACCCATCTGTTCTTTAAGTGTCTTGAAGAACAACTGTTGCATTGGTCAGGATACAGAAAACAGGAAAATGAAGATGAAGATGTGTTCTTTCAATGCTCTTTCTGCTTTGAGAATCATCTTGTTTATGAATATTATAGTTCAGGAATTATCTAACTGTATTCATCTCATTTGATTCCAGTGTGTTTATCCTGTATTTCTGTTGCAGAGTTTTTGCATTATTTGAAAAAAATTAGGAATGAGAACCTTTTTTGACATTTAATACCTATTTGTTCCTTAAATGTGTTCATGAAAAGCTGTGTTGGCTGTGTTTGTCACAATACGCTCTCTCTTTTGACTATTTCAGTGTTTATATTGGGTTTTTTCAGGGCAAATTTCCTTGCCTTTAATATTTATATTTTACTATTACAATTGCAATTTTCATTGAGTATTTACATTTTATTGTGGCTCCATTAGATCTGTTCATTTTTTAACTGTTGTGTATGTTTAAATTAGGAATATATTTATATGTAAATGGACATGTACTGTATAACTATTTCAATGGACCCAAATCTTGTCATCCATTTTCTGATCTTTTTGTCATTTGATAATTTGGTCTCCAACCCCTGGGCCCAGACCAGTTCCAGTCTGCAGGACATTTGGTGCCGGGCGACAGAGGAACAAAAACACAACCTTCATTTATTTTTATTTTTATGTATAATCTGATTCTGAAGGAAGTTTTATTTTGAAAAATGACTCAATCCTCCCCACTATGGAGTCCTAAACTGTTCATTATTAAATAAATAAATATGACCTTGAGCAATAACACAATCAACCAATAAATCTCTCATAAATATGTAAAAAGATCATGAAATTGTGAAAAACCTGCACACAGATTTTAAATTAGTCATTATATTAATAAATATATTTCATTTTGTTTTAAAAACCTGTTCATTATTTTAAAACAGCATTTTAAAATATTTATTTTTAACCATGTTGAATATTATTATAAGTCTGTCTTTTTTCAGAAATTCTGATTTCAAAATCAATATTTTCCAAAGTAGCTTTGTTTTTATTTCATGTTGCTGTTTTTCAGAATGACGTATTTATTTCATGAAGAGCTTTTTCAGCAGCATGAGTCTGTCTGTCAATCAAACCAGACAAGGCAGAGACACTTTTGTGATTGGCTACTCCTTTACTCAGACATAAGCAGCAGCATCCTAACTACATCGATCGAAGATGCTTCAGCGAACGTGATGGAGCAATGCCCCCCCCCTCAACACTAGGTGGGAGTATGCAACTCTACACATCCACAGTGTTGCCAGAAATTGGGCAGTTTTGGTCTAAATTTGCGGATAAAATGGTTTTGGGCGAGTAGGCATAATTTGGGTGATTTTGAGGTTGGTTTGGCGGTTTTCATTTTCTGAAACACAAACACAAAATATAGTAGTGGTCTAAGTTAGGCTGGGTGGCTGTTGGAGTTCCACTAAGCTTCTATGAAGTGGAGGTCCATGAACCCACCGTGCCGCGTGTGGGAGGAGCTACTAGCCAATGTTTTTAGCCTGATAAGCACTTGGAGCGGTGTCTGTGCTTATCTCACTTACAATGCATGGATGCACAATGCAGACGGAGAATGTTAAGAAATCAGGTTTATTTATTTTGAATAGCTCCACATGATAACAATGTTTCCATGTTTGAGTTCATGAGATCATCAGAGGGACTCTCTGCTTCAGCTCCTGCAGTCAACTACGTCTTGATGATGGCCGCTTCAGCGGTTTTTCCATCTCTATCAGAGCGCGCAGCGCAAGAGTCTGTGTGTGGGGGCGCAAGTTAAGGGTGTGTTGCTCAGTTTGCCGGAAAAGTCTCTATCTATCTATCTATCTATCTATCTATCTATCTATCTATCTATCTATCTATCTATCTATCTATCTATCTATCTATCTATCTATCTATCTATCTATCTATCTATATACCCTGGCTGTGTCCCACCAAAGTGGGGTAGCCTAGACAGGGCACACATTCTTAACTCCCTCCTTCTCTTCCCCAAACCCTCCTTCTTCAGTGTGTGCGTGAGTGAGTGTGCGCGTGTGGGTGAGTGTGTGTGTGTTACTGGTCTAAGCCTTGGTCTAAGCCACACCACACTGCACCAGGGTCAGCTGCACAGCCCAGTGTGGGCACCTCCTCAGCAGGGACTCAGCCGAGGCTGCTTTCCCCTTGCCGCTTCATCCCAAGACCAGACCTCAACCACACCCATCCATTCATTCATACACAATCTCTCTATCCATCCCTGTCCTGAGTAGCCTCTTTCCCCTGCACCACAGTCATGCCTCTTGCATTTAGCACTCTTTTTACACCCTCTGTCCATCCCATTCGTGGTCTTCCTCTCATTCTCACTCCACTCACATCAGATTTGTATACCTTTTTCACCAATCGCTCCCTTTCCATTCTTTCAACATGTCCAAACCATCCCAGTGCCTTTTGCTCTGCTCTATAAACCAACTCTCGCATCACACTAGTTCGCTCTCAGATTACTTCATTTCTCACATGATCCATACGCGTCACACCACACATACTCCTCAAACATCTCATCTCAACTACATTCAGCTTCCTCTTTTCCACCACTTTCAGACTCCATGTTTCAGCCCCATATAACGCTGCAGGCACCACCACACCCTCATACAATCTCCTTTTCGCATCCTTTCCCAGTGACCTACATTCAAACACTCTCTTCATTCCCCCCCATATCTTTCGTCCTTCGTTCATTCTAAACTCTACCTCCCCCTATTCCACCATCCACATATACATACGACCCCAAATACTGAAAACAGTCTACCTCTTCCAACAACTCCCCATTTAATGCCACATTCAATCTACGTTCACCCTTTAACCTCGTACACCTCATCACCTTACTCTTTTCCACATTCACTCTCAACTTCCTTCTGTCGCACACCCTACCAAACTTCTCAACCAGCCGGAAAAGTAATAATTAAAAAAAGGTTTCCTCCAAAAGAACAGAGACTGGTTCTTTTATTGACCACGGTCAGAAATGTCATCGCAAGAAAGGTTCAACATTTTCCCTGAGAGGGAAAAATAAGTCAGAGGACCTGATTTATAATCATTGTCTCAATGAAAATAGAAAAATATCAGAAGGTTCAGGATACCCGAGGAGGCTTGTACCACTTTCTGCAGCCGGTCTGTCAGTTTACTACTAGCAGCCAGCTCGCGAGCCGGCACAGTGTAAGGCACTGTGCTCACAGACTGGATCTGTGAGCACAGACAGCAGAGCTGTGTTAGATGCAGAGCAAAGGAGAGCTCAGAGTGAATGGCGTTAGAACGAGAGTCAGGAGTGTTTCAACGGGAACTTCAAGATGTGAACGACTGGAGTTCCTCTGTTGTCCACACAAACCCTCAAACTACAAAAACGGAGTGGTCGATGTTTGCATCTTCTGCAGCAGACAGATTGTTTGCCTCTATTTGATCCTCTAATGAAGGGGTGGCGAACAAGTTTGACACCAAGAGCGCGAATTTTTTCACTGTGAGAGTCAAAGAGCCACACCACACACTGACCTGCCAAGACGTACACACACAAACACGCAATTAAAGCCATATTACTTTCCATAACACACTCCTCTCCCTACACCAGAACAGCAAGTATTGTACTTGTGTTTATTTCAAGGAAAGTGTCCACCTTCAATACACACATCAATGCAGCTTAGCCAGAGTTAACACAGAGACCACCCTGGAGGTCAGAGACCCCCTCCACACACCAGGCACCTCTCTCTCATCTCACACACACACACTCTCTCTCTAACTCACTCTTTTCTCTACCTCTCTCTGACACACACAACTACTCAGTGACGTGCAGTGAGGTTGATGCTGGAGAGGCACTGACTTCTCTGAAGTCAGATTTACGATGATAAAAACTGAATATTTCACCATTTATCCAACAGTATTTAACTGGTAATTCTTTGTATCTCAACATTCCTCATTCAATGACCCTTACACCAACAAATACACAAACATCTGTACAGAGCATCCTTCTGGTGTCTAAGTCATTCATATTCACAATTAACACATTAAATACTTTACATTTCAGTTGTGTGCAGCATTAATTAATTTTGACCTTCATTAAAATATTTTGCTTTTATAACTCTTTTTTATTCAACATGTATGATTGACTTTTTTGATGAACAGCTTATATTTGATGGAATTTTAATACATTACAATGAATCACTTTAATCCTCAATCAGTGTGTCATACCAACAGGTGAAATGATTCCAAGTAATTGGCTGCATCACAGAGCTCTTCATACATCTTCTGTCTTCTTCACCTCACTCTCAGTTAACTCTAACTCCACAGTTCTTATGGGAGGAGATGTTAATCTGATTCTGGATCCTGAACTTGACAGACTCAGCACAGCAGCAAACCAGCGCACATGGCGCTCTGCAAGTATCCTAAAGCAGGACATGAATGATCTGGGTCTCTGCAACGCTTGGCGCTCATGTCACCCAAACACTAAAGGGTTCACCTTCTTCTCTACAGTTCACCATTCACACTCTTGTTTTGACTATTTATTAGTCAGTAAATCTCTTTTAAAAGAAATTAAAAGTCCCAACATTCATCCAATCATTATCAGTGATCATGCACCAGTTTCTGTAAATATTTTCAGAGAAATATCCACACCCTCAGGTACAACATGGAGGTTTAATACATCTCTCTTAAAAGACCAAGAATTTATTCAATTCTTTAAAAAAGAGTGAGTACCTTTTAAGAATTCAACAATACTCCTGATATCTCATTATGTCTTCTTTGGGAAGCAGAAAAAGCAGTGATGAGAGGGAAAATCATTTCTTATTCAACGTTAAAAAAAAACACAAAGAGAAAGGTGATTTGTTAGAAATAGAACATAAAATCCAAACTCTGGATTTTGCTTCTACACAGGAGCACATTCTGGGAGATCTGAAAAAATTAAAGCCTTAATTAAATGAAATCATCAATAAACAAACATAATTCCAAATACAAAGACTTAGACTGCAAAGATTTGAAAACTTAAATAAATCTGGCAGATTTCTAGCGAATCACCCTTAAATGAATAAACAAAAATCAGCATGCAAAATGATTCCCATCTGGAACAGTCCAGACATCCTTATAAACAAAAAATGTTACACTTCACAGCTTGGCAAGCAGGACACATAACACTGCTAGAGCACTTAAGTATTGATAGAAGATTCATAACAACCCATGTACAAGAAAACATGAAATAAATAACATCTTGGAGTACCAGCAACTTAAACCCATAATTATGTAAGGGTTTATGGCGGATTAAGTGTCAGAAATTATCAGAAATTAACGCACGACGTGGAAGCCTGAACCGCCTGTCACATTAATGCTGATAATGCACACTTTGAAGCCCCTAATCCGCTTATACCATATTCTCTTTCAAAATAAATAAATATTTAACCAAGTTTTAGTACTTTATTCTTGTTATATTTCGGTTTGGATCGCTTCTTTCGATAAAAGCGGCCTATTGGTTGCGTGGTGCGGCACTCCGCCACTCCTACCTCTGATCTTGAGTGCTGCGGCAAAGGAAAACAATATATATGCTGATTGTCACAATGGGTTAAATAAAATATGAGTTAAGAGAGAGAGTTCACCTCTTACCACCTGTTTTTTTGTTGGGTTAAAACAACCTACAATATCAGAATAACAACATAAGGAAAGAAAAACAACAGACCAAAGGTACCTTTTTTACGAGATGAACAAACAGAGATCATGCCCAACAACAATGTCTCTCAGCTCTGGCCCATATCCTGTTGCTTCCTACTTTATTAAGTTTGTTGGGTTTTCCCTAAGTTGCACATGCACTGTGCTTCTAAAGGGAGCAGTAAACAGAAAAGCACAGCTTCAGCGCAATCAGAAAACATTAATTGTGACATGTCTGTCTTCTAATTAGGATTTTCCTTTGAAATGTGAAATGTGTTTTTTTTTAACAGAAACCACCTGCAACTGAGCTTGATGTCCAAAATCCAGCCATTGACAATAAAGATGACAATGAAGAACTTTAAACAGAGATCTGAAGGTTCCTCAGCCTCTCCACAGGACAGAAGCAGCAGCAGGACTCAGAGGTCAAAGAGTCTCAAAGGGGAAACATTTCCGCACAGACTGCTGACAAACCAGAAATCTGTTCATTTAATGCTCTTCCTTTCTGTTCTGAAAAAAACTGTTCATTATTGATCTGTTCCTGAAGTGTCTTTATAAGTTTGTTGGGTCACATATAAACTCTCTATTTGCTTTTTCAGTGTCAATATATATTAATATTTAGCACTAAACTTTCTTTTCAATTTCTTTTTATTAAGTTTTTACATATCTTAAAAAAAGACAACAATAACAGATTACAAGAACAATTTGCGGAAAGAAAAAGAGGGGGGAAAATTGTAACAGTTTTTCATTAATAAAGGTGGACCTGACATTGAAAAATGTCCCTTCCCGTCCCTACAGGCTGTACCTAATTTTTTCTAAATTTTGAAAAACACAATGTCTCTAATCCAATAAATGTGTTTTGGGGGCTGTTGCTTCCAATTTCAAAGTATGATTCTGTGTGCAACTTAGCATGTAAACTGAATTATCCTACATTCCCATTTCTTTGTAAAAGTTTGGGGATCTGTAATTCCCAGAATTCTGATGACGGGGTTCCAACTTGACCGTCTGGTTAGACATTTTTGTAAGAGAAACACCAGACCAAAAGTTTGACAGTTTAGAGCAACCCCAAAACATGTGCGACAAAGATGCTGGGGCCTGTCCACGGTGTATACACAGTAGGCCAACATCAGGGAATATCTTACTCATCCTGACCCTGGACCAGTGGAGCCTGTGTATAATCTTAAACTGAATTAAAACATGCCTGGCACAGATTGAGGTTGTGTGTGTGTAGCCTAAAGCTTGGTTTAGCGAGTTGCTCCTCCCACACGCGGCCTGGTGCGTTCACAGAGCTCCAGTACATAAAAGCTTCGCGGAACTCCAACAGCCACCCAGCCTAACTTAGACCACTACCATATTTTCATGAGAAAAGAAAAACCGCCGAACTGACTCTAACACCGACAAATCATGCCTACCCGCCCAAAGCCATTTTTACCCGCAAATTTAGAACCAAAACCGTCTAATCTGGCAACATTGTGGATGTGTAGAGTTGCATACTCCCACCTAGTGTTGGGGGTTGGGCATTGCGCCATCATGTTCACTGAAGCATCGATCATACATTCCTGCAGCGTCACAGTGCATTTCCCTATTGAAGCCCAGCGTCCATTGACTTCAATGGGGCTGCTTTGAACGTTTTTTTTCAGCGCTTCGAAACTAGATGGTCTTGGGATAAACATTGGGATTATGTCCCGCCCACGGACGCTCCACGTCTCTGGGGGTGAATGGGGAGTGGGCTGGCCCGGACTCCGAGCTTCTGCGGGATGATTGGAGGGTCTGTGTCGAAAGACTGCATCTCCTTTTGACTGACAGCGATTCTGTGCTATAAGGAATCACTCAGTCCCACCGCGGATTTCTCAAGTTCAGTTGAAATAAAAACAGCTGCAACCTATTTCTTTGATATTTGCTTGACAAAATTGCTTGATTTTCATCATACATTTCACACAATTATACTCCACATTCCTTATTTCAGTTTTACAGAGTTTACTTTTTTTTTTCGATCGTTCATTCTCCATTCATTCCTTCATTCAGTCATTCAGTCATTCATATAATGTTAGTAGGCTAGGCTAGCATCGTGGGTGAAACTGCGCACGATGGCAGACGGTACTAATATTGTCGACCTGATTTTGGTGAAGCCATTAGAAAGTGTTCCTTACGAGGAAAAACTTAGAATGAAACAGCAGGGCAGATCAACACCTAAGATTAATTTAGTGCTGTGAGGAAACTGGATTTTCTAGAAAGGACTGTATTAATAAAAAATGTTAGGTTGGTTCGTTCCCTTCAGTTTCCTGCACACAGAAATGAATGAATAATGACTCAGAGACAAAACGTAGCTTCAGTGAAGATTTACTTCGCACAAAACAGCACAGATTTGTACGCAGGGTTACAGACAGATGAATAGGCTGCTGTATCCAAAGTCTGAACAACGGAGCTCAAAGTCTGAACAAAGAAACTCAGAAATAGGCTCGGTTTATATACCTAGCATTTACATATTCAGAAGATGGTCCGAGGGTCTATGGTGTGAAAATCACACCCACAGGTTGTGCAGGCTGGATACTCGAAGGTCAGGGAGCTTCAAGTGTCAGATCTCTCTGATGTTCTCACAGACATTTGCCAGAGCACAAACACCAGAACACACAAAAAGTAAAAAGGGAGGATGAGGAGAAACTGTGAGAACCATAGCTTGGCTGTGCTGTCTTCGAATGTAATATAATTTTGAGATGATAATACATAGTGAATCAAGTTTAAACCATTAGTGTAATAAAAGGTAAAAGTTAATCTAATCAAGATTCAAGATATTTATTTTGTCATTGTCAGTTGAACAACGAAAATGCGTTTGGAGCTTCAACAACAGCCACTCAGTTCAGTTCACCCAAAAAAGAAATAAATAAATAATAACCAAAGTGCAGCATCAGTACGAAAGGAAAAACACAGCAAAGACTTAACATGAAAATAAATAGGACATTAAATAAGACATTCAGTGTGCACAAGATTAAGAGTTAGCAGCAGCAATGCTAGACCGGTTTTGACAGTGTTCGCAGTGTGGTCAGATAAGGAGGAGGGGCGGGGGGGGGGGTTGCAGTAGCTAGGAGGGACTGTTCAGCAGCCGCACAGCCTGTGGATAAAGGCTGTTGCTCAGTCTGGTTGTTTTGGCCTTAATAGACCTGTACCTCCTTCCTGAGGGGAGCAGATGGAAGAGGTGGTGGGCTGGATGGTGCGGGTCACCCAGGATGTTGTGGACTCTCTACAGACAGCGGGTGGTGTAGAGACTACTCATCTCTGGGTTAGTGGTCTCAATGATTTTCCCAGCTGTTTTCACCACCCGTTGGAGTCTCTGCTGATCTGCCTTTGTGCAGCTATGAAACCACACTAGGAAACTAAATGTCAGTACGCTGCTGATGGCACAGCTGTAGAAGTTCACCATCAGCTGCCTGGAGATTTTTGCCGTCTTCAGTTTCCTCAGGTAGTACAGGCGTTGTTGAGCCTTCCCCACCACTGAGGCAGTGTGTGGACCCCATGATAGGTCGTCCGTCACTGTGACCCCCAGAAATTTAAAACTGGTCACCCTCTCCACCATCTCCGTGCCAATGGAAAGTGGCTGATGGTTCTTACTGCGTCTTCGGAAGTCAACAATAATTTCCTTGGTCTTTGTGATGTTTAGGATCAGGTTGTTATTGTTGCACCATGACGCCAAGTGTTGCACTTCTTTCCTGTAGTCCGTTTCATTATTGTCGTTGATGAGTCCAAGCACTGTAGTGTCGTCAGCAAATTTAACGATGAGGTTGGATGAAGATGATGAGCAGCAGTCATGAGTATAGTATGTATAGTATAGTATGAGAGAGTAGAGTAGAGGGCTCAGCACACACCCTTGGGGGGCCCCTGTGTTGATTAAAACAGTGGATGAAGTGTACTTTCCTACTCTAACCCTCTGTTTTCTGTTGGTTAGAAAATCCGTAGTCCAGTTGCACAGCGCAGTGTTGAGTCCAAGGTGGTGTAGCTTGGCTCGAAGCTTGAATGGCCGAATTACATTGAAAGCTGAACTGTAGTCCACGAAAAGAAGCCGTGCATAGGTGTTCTTATGCTCCAGATGCTCCAGTAGCCTATGGAGCACAATGGCAATGGCATCCTCAGTTGACCTGTTCTTCTTATAGGCAAATTGATATGTATCCAGTGAAGGTGGTATTGCAGCCTTGATGTGTTTTATGACCAGTTTTTCCAGGCACTTTGCAGGGATGGGAGTGAGCGCCACGGGTCTGTAGTCATTTAGACATGTGACCTTCGATTGCTTAGGAATGGGTGTTATTGTAGCAGATTTGAAGCTGGTGGGGACCCATGCTGTGGAGAGCGACAAGTTGAAGATGGTGGTAAAGATGTCAGTCAGCTCCTCTGCACAGTCCTTCAGCACCCGGCCCAGTACACCATCTGGCCCGGCTGCTTTCCTGGTGTTGATGTTTTTCGAAACACCCCTCACATTGTGTGTGCTCAGGACTGGGGGGGTGTCGGTAGAGTGAAGGGGGAGGAGGATAGGATCTTTGTTTTCTCTGTCAAAACGGGCATAGAAGAGGTTTAAGTCCTCAGCCAGTGTAGGACAGCCCACTGGGGGTGACGGTGATTTCCTCTTATAGTCCGTAATTGCCCTTATGCCCTCCCAGACCTGTCTGGGGTTTGTGGCGGAGTCAAAGCTGACTTCAATGCGCCTCTTGTATTGTTGTTTTGCAGTGTTGATGCCTTTCCTCAAAGCAGTCCGGGCTTTGCTGTATGCTTCCTTATCCCCACCTTTGAGTGCGCGGTTCCTTGCTCTGATCAGTTGTTGTACTCGATTTGTCATCCAAGGTTGTCGATTTGGAAACACAAAAAGCTGTCTCCAGTATGTTACTTTATCCATGCAGAAACAGATGTAATCCAAAACGGTGGAGGTGTAATTATCCAGGGTTTCACGGGTGACCGTGCCCTGCTCTCTGAATACATCCCAATCTGTGTGGTGGAAAACGTCCCGAAGCATAGGAACAGCTTCACGTTGCCATGTTCTTACTGTTTTTGTTGTCTTCTTCTCCTTTTTGATTATGGGTGTATAAACTGGATGTGACAGAAGAGATAGGTGGTCAGATTGTCCGAGGTGAGGATAAACCTGAGCTTTGTATGCTTTTGCTATGTTGGTGTACACCTGGTCCAGTGTCTTATCCCCTCTGGTAGCACATTTCACGTTGTGGTGGAATTTATGAGGGACTGATTTTAAGTCAGCATGATTGAAGTCCCCAGCTGCAATAAAGATACAGTCTGGATGTGCTACTAAGCCGTTGTTGATGCTGCTGTGTAGCTGTGCTAGCGCTAGCTTAGCATTAGCGTCCGGTGGAATATACACAGCACAGATGTAAACAGCAGAGAATTCCCTCGGGAGGTAAAACGGTCGACACTTTAGTAGCAGGAGTTCCAACTCCGGGCTACACAGCTTCTCCACTACGGTGACGTTGGTGCACCAAGAGTTGTTTATGTAGATGCATAGTCCTCCGCCGCTCTTCTTACCCAACTCCGCCGTCCTGTCGGCCCTGTTGACGGTGCGGCCCTCCAGCTTTATAGCGGCGTCTGGGATGGTGCTGTCCAGCCACGTTTCCGAGAGAATCATTCAGCAGCAGTTGTTAAAAGTCCTTTGTGTAGCTGTCAGCAGTCGGATCTCATCCATCTTGTTCCAGATTGATCGCACATTGGAGAGAAAGATGGTAGGAAGCGGCGGTTTAAACGGGTTAGCCTTTAGCCAAACCCCTATGCCCGCTCTCTTGCCTCTCTTCTGTCTGCGCTCGCAGCGTCTCCTTCTCCGGGTTTCTGTTGTGAATATACCGGGGGAATGTCTCGCGATCTCCGGGGAGAAGAGGTATTCGGCTGACAGGTGATGTTCTCCAGTATTTAGTTGTAGGAGTTCCATACGACTGTACTGAAGTGATAACATTCTTGATATGTGCAAAAAAATGCAAATCACCAGTGTTAAAGTGCAAAAAAAAGAGTAGTTGTGTGAGCTCCGGGCCGCTGCGTCTGTGCGTGCCGCCGCCATCTTAACAGTAAAAGGGAGTTTCTAACTATTCTGTTTCTAAACATTCCTAATATACCCCCCTGTTTGTCATATCAAAATTATATATGGAAAGTCAGCAGAACTCTTCTCATCATAAACCATATACCATTTCATAAAGAATTTCAGTATAGGCATCATATCGGCTCTGCATCAAAAAAAAAGTGTATAGGTATATGTAGGTACTCTAGAGCAGTGTTTTTCAGCCTTTTTTGAGCCACAGCACACTTTAACCTTAAAAAAAATCCCGCGGCACACCAGCATCCAAAAAAAAAAAAAAAAAAAGAGAAACTCAGTCTGTATTGATCTACAGTCCCTCCACAATCTCACGTGCATTTTTTAGATGATTGTGGCAGAAAAAGCTGGAAGCTGCAGCTGTTTTTTTTCTAAAAGATGTAATAAAAGCTAAGTTAGAAGATTTTAAAACAGTTTGAGGCGTGTTCGTTGGTTATAAGACGTTTAACAACAGATCTCCTTGTGCGCTGACGTACATACATTATACATACATATATTAAACAATGCATTCAATAAAATTAACCTAAAAACAAATTAGTGGTAAAACAATCCAAAATCAGACAAATGTAAGAACATACGCGCATATAAAAGACATGACAGTAGCAAGGATCAGCGACAGGAAATGTACTCAGTGTTGACAGCTCTGATTGTCAATGAGCCATTTCCTCAATTGTGTCTTGAATAAATGATATGTGTTTTGGTTTCTTATACTAACAGGCTTTTTCTGAAGGGAATGATACAGTCTCCTCTGACTGCACTCCGAGTTCTGCTGTGATCTACTGTCCGGATGTTAAAGAACTGGTGAAGAGGAGGGGATGATAAGCCATGAAGGATTTTGTACATGAGACAGAGATTTGAATATTTGACCATGTTGTCCCAATTCAGTAAACCATGTTTTTGTAATATTGTACAATGGTGAAATCTGTTTGGTTTTTTATCCAAAGTTTTAATAGTTTGTTTGTATAATGTTTGAAGATGTTTTAAAGATGTATTGCAAGCCTGTGACCAGACAGGCAAACAGTAAGTGATATGAGAGAAAATCATGGAGTGCATGTACATTTTCGCTGACTGTGTGGACATCTGATGGCGAATGTGTCTAAAATTACTGAGGTTGAATTTGATTCTGTTGCAGACCCTTTTGATGTGAGATTTGAAAGACAGCTTTGAATCCAGTAGACACCCAGATATTTGTATTCTGATACAATCTGTAGCCTTTCTCCTGAAACAAAAACATCTCGTTCAGCAGTAAGATTATTATTGGACTTGGTGAAGAACATTGCAACAGTTTTAGATGTGTTTAGCTGCAAACAAGAATATTTCAACCAAGCTGTGATGTTAACCATGGCATTGGTGAGCTTCTCAGCCGCCTGAGAGGTATTCCTGCCATGAGCATATACTACAGTGTCATCAGCATACATCTGCACAGAAACATCAGGACAACTGGATGGAAGGTCATTAATGTACAGTGAAAATAGCAAAGGTCCCAAAATTGATTTTTGTGGAAAACCAGTTGGCAGACGGAGAGCTGCAGATTTAGATGACTGGACTTTGACAAGTTGGAAGCGGTCAGTGAGGTAAGAGTCAATCCATTGCAGTGCATCAGAAGAAAAATTAAAATTGCATAATTTGACAGTAAGATTTTGTGATTAACAGTGTCAAAAGCCTTCTTAAGATCCAGGAAAACAGCACCTACAACCCCTCCTCGGTCCAGCAAAATCCTGGTATTTTCAGTGAAAAAACAGGTAGCGGTCTCCGTGGAGTAATTGGCTCTAACGCCAAACTGCATAGGATGGAGAGAATAGGGTGTGGTGTCGAGGTGGTTTATAATTTGTTTAGCTACCAGTTTTTCTGCAATCTTTGACACTGTCAGAAGAATGCTAATGGGTCTGTAGTTGGACATGGAATGAAGGTCTCCTTAAAAATGGGAGAGACAATGGCTGGTTTCCAAGTGCTCGGGAATGTTTTTTTGAGAGGGATAGATTGATAATTTTGGTAATGGGGCGTGTCAGTGATGAACAGAGGTCCTTGAGCATCACTGTGTCCAAGCCAAAAATGTCTTTACATCTGGATGGTTTGAGCAAATTGATGGTCTGTGATACATTAGATTCTGTGATGTTTGTGAAACTAAATGTTGGTTGGCTTGCGAATTGTAGGCATAGTGCTGATAAAGTTGGCCTGACATCATCTTGGCGAGCATCTTTGCGATCATTGATTTGACACAGGGAATCAAACAGGTGACGAAAAGAAAAAAGAAAAACAACACACATAGGACCGGAGTGACTAGTTTTATCAGTACACTCCATCAGAAGTAAACCAATAAAGTGGGGACCCAGACCAGTAGGTGTCAGTCATCTGAGGAGAGATGTGTGAATTAAGGGCCATGACCTCATCAATGATGTGAGTGAGATTTCCAGAGGAAGATGGAATAAAAGAACAAGATGAAACCACGAGGAACAGCTGGACCCATGTTAGCTGCTTCGAAGCTCACTGTAGCTGGAAAGAGAGCAGTGTCAGAGGAAACGCTCCCGGGATAGCCCCTCACTATGTGGATAGTGCAGGTAAAATTCAGGAGTGCTTTACTGGATTTTTTTATGTTTCGGGGGTTTGCGAGATGCCCAGTCCGTTTGTAAAATATTAAATGAGAACATGCAGGGCTACAATTTTAAGGACAAGCTTGTGGCACAGACCTATGATGGGGCTGCTGTCATGGCTTCAGATCTCAATGGTCTGCAGGCCAAAGTGAAAGCAATAGCCATCCATCCATCCATCCATCTTCCTCCGCTTATCCGGGACCGGGTCGCGGGGGCAGCAGACTGAGCAGAGATGCCCAGACTTCCCTCACCCCAGCCACTTCCTCCAGTATCTCTGGGGGGACCCCGAGACGTTCCCAGGCCAGCCGAGAGACGTAGTCTCTCCAGCGTGTCCTGGGTCTTCCCCGGGGCCTCCGCCCAGTGGGACATGCCCGGAACACCTCTCCAGGGAGGCGTCCAGGAGGCATCCGGACTAGATGCCCGAGCCACCTCAACTGGCTCCTTTCGACGTGGAGGAGAAGCGGTTCTACTCCGAGCTCTCCGCGGGTGACCGAGCTTCTCACCCTATCTCTAAGGGAGCGCCCAGCCACCCTGCGGAGGAAGCTCAATTCAGCCGCTTGTATTTGGGACCTTGTTCTTTCGGTCATGACCCATAGCTCATGACCATAGGTGAGTACTGGAACGTAGATCGACCGGTAAATTGAGAGTTTGCTTTTCGGCTCAGCTCTCTCTTCACCACGACGGACCGATAGAGCGACCGCATAACTACGGACGCCGCTCCGATCTGCCTGTCAATCTCACGCTCTGATCTTCCCTCACTCATGAACAAGACCCCAAGGTATTTAAACTCCTCCATCTGGGGCAAGGACACTCCACCCACCGAGAGATGGCAAACTATCTTTCTCCAGTCAAGGACCATGGCCTCAGATTTAGCGGTGCTGACCCTCATCCCAGCCGCTTCACACTCGGCTGCAAACCGCCCCAATGCATGCTGGAGGTCCCGGTTCGATGAAGCCAACAGGACAACATCATCTGCAAAAAGCAGAGAGGAAATCCTGTGGTCCCCAAACCAGATCCCTTCTGGCCCCTGGCTGCGCCTAGAAATTCTGTCCATAAAAACTATGAACAGAACCAGTGATAAAGGGCAGCTCTGCCGGAGTCCAACGTGAACAGGTCTGACTTACTGCCGGCTATGCGGACCAAGCTCCTACTCCGGTCATACAGAGACCGGACAGCCCTCAGTAAGCAATGAAAGCAATAGCCCCCAGTGCAATGTTTGTACATTGCTATGCACACCGACTGCATCTGGTGCTGTCACAGGGGGCTAAATGCTTGCCTGAGTGCAGAATTTTTTTTGCACCACTCTCTGGATTTGCCACATTTTGTTCAAAATCCACAAAGAAGACATCTTTTCTGGAGTCTGCAGGCTGTTTAAGGTTGCCCAGAAATGCTCCTACTTGATGGAATTTCACATCACGGATAGTGAGCACTGTGGCAAACAGTTATGATGGCCTCCTGCACACATTTGAGAACATCATTGCAGATACAACAATGGATGATGATACACTGGATTGTGCCAAAGGCTTTGTGAGGAAACTGGAGGATTTTGAGTTTGTGTTCATGTTGTACGCATATGAACAAATCTTCTCTGACACTGATGTGGTCTTTGATATTGTCAAGCAGACGGCGATGGATGTTCTTTACTGCAAGAAGAGAATTGAATCTCTTTTTGCATTTGTCAAAGAGAAGAGGTCAGACGGGGCTTTCCAATTCATTTATGCCAAAACAGCAGATCTCACATCAGACCCACTAAATGAGCCCATGAGAAAGCACCGTCTGACCCAATTGCAGGATCCCCAAGTGCAATTCAGAAATCTGTACATGGCCATCCTTGATAACATCTTGGAGCAGATTCCTCGACGTTTTTCAAATTTGGAAAGCATGCTCTTCTTAGAATTAGTCAATCCAGGGAAATTTGATGACATGAGACAGGTACTTCCAGAGGAGGCCTTCCAAAGTGTCCTGAAAAGTTATGGCCATCACTTTGATTCAGGAAGACTGAGATCAGAACTTCAAGTCCTGTATTCAGATCATGACTTGCAGGGTAACATAGGAAAGCTGTGTGATAACTTGGTGTTCCTTAAAGACATGGAGTTGGACAGTGCAATGCCTCAGCTTTACAAACTGTTCTCATTAGTGGCAACAATTGGAGCTACATCTGCAGGTGTAGAAAGGAGCTTCTCCTGTTTAAAGCGACTCAAGTCCTACACCCAAAACACAATAGGCCAAGGCCGTTTAAGCAGCCTAGCTCTGCTGGCCGTTGAGAGGACACTGGTCAAGTCACTTAGACTCCTAGTTGGTACGACGGGGTCACAGACCATTTTCTTGAAAAGGAACGTAGGGCAGAATTTACTTTTTTTAATTTTTTTCTAACTTGTCCTGTCCAACAGCTGGGCAGACAGATGAGAGCTAAAGGCCTCTTGTGTTGGACATATTTTATTTTAACATCGGGGATTAGGAATCTTCAGACAAACCAGAGGTATGTCCGAATAAACCCCTTTTGTAATTTAGGCCAAACTTTATTCACTTGAATCATATTTGAGAATCTTTGGTGTTGGACTGGACCGAAAATGAAAGGAGGGAAGAAGAGAGAGGGATGCTAGAGAGGAGGGGGGATAGGAGGGTGATCATAGGAGGGGGGGGGGGGGGAGGTAAGACCATAAAGCGGCATAAAGCAACAAGTTACTGGATGTTTCTCATTACGGTGAGGTTAAAATGTAATACAAATCTCAAAGGGGCGGGGCCTGTCCACACACACTCAAATGTTATTAACACACCTGTTAGCTGCAAAAATGTCCACATGTCAACATGTACACAATACAGATAATGTTCACACATGCATACTTATGCCTTTAAACCAACTAGAGTGAAATTATATTTCATTCAATTATGCAAACTATTAGTGCAAAGGTGAGCTAACACCTCTCCCCCAAGGGAGACCCGCTCCGCGCTCCAGGCAGCCACCCACCTGGCCCACGGTTGGTCCAGGAAGGAGCAAGGCAGGGGCCAGCCACCCCCACCCAGAAGGGGGCACCCTGGAGAGAAGGGGGCCCACGAGGGTGTTGTAGACATGGCCCGACCAGGCTTGGCCACAGTTGGCAATTTGGCGAGGCCCATCGCCCGGGGGCAAAGACCAGAACCCACCCCACAGGGACACAGACACCCCTGGCTCAGGTGTGATGTGATCCCCGGCCTCTGGTCTTGCCAGCAAGTTCAGGAATTCCTCTCCCTGCATGGAGAGAGGACTGCCGGGCCCAGGAAACCAGCACCCAGGGGACACGGCCGCCGTTGCCAAGGGCCCAGTACCCCCTACCAGGGATGGGGTAGGGAACAGATGCTCCAAGGTCCCACCTTCCTTGCGGAATGGGTGTGTTTGTGAGGGTGTGTGTGCGCATGTGTGTGTGTTTATGCTGAAATGTAACTGAGAGAGGGGGGGGGCATTCCATACGACAACCATGGGAGGGGGACCACTGCCAAGTAGCCCCCCACAAGGTGCATCGCATGCTAAACCCCCCACCCCCTCACCCTAATATGAGATTATATGAGGAAGGGGGTAAGTTGGGGACAGCTGGTAGACTGTCCCCCGGAGGTCAAACAGCCGTCCCCCAGCCCCCCCAGCATAGGGCCCAGGTCCCCCAGCCCCGGGGTCTATCCCCCGAGGCGCAGAATTTACTTTTAAATAAATAGACAATTTTATGATGTAGGCCGAAAATGAGCTGCCGCTCTCTGACAGACCAGTAGCCGCCACTGTTGCAGGGTGGGGTAAACTGAATGCTATGGTTGGGATACTGATTTATGCTATCTCACTGTGCCACAGTGATGGTGATCACATAAAAAAACAGTTGACCTGAAGCTCATTCACTGCAGCTGCATAAGAAACCCTTACCAGCAGATTTGCAAAAGCTGCTAAATATCAACAGCCTCCTACGTCCAACAGCTCCAGCTGCTTGTTATTGGCTTCAAACTCATCTGAACATAAAAACACAGAAATTTACTGTAAGTTCAGGTGTATGGAAGGAACTGTTTTATCTGTTAAATTAAATCTGATTTTACTAATAAACAAAGAAGATGTTTTGTCCAAATGCTCCAACAGTTTAGGACTTTGGGTGATTTTAGGGTTTTTTGTGTCCTGAATTTCTTACCCTATCCAGATGTAACCCAGCCTTCTTATGATGCTGGTTTGGTCCCCTGCTGAAGATGCTACTTGTGGTTCTTTTTTTTTTCTTCCGTTTTATAATTTTTTTCTTTGTGGTTTCAATACTATGGTGTCAATTCAGAATGGTGTCAATTCAGCGCATATGGTATTGCACTGAATGACTCAGAGTCTTACGTCAGCATCCACCATGTCAGAGCGCAGTTTTCATAGCAGTTTTATGGTTTTGATGCACAATACTTCAGGCGCTGAATTGACACCATTCTGAATTGACACCATACTGTGGTGTCAATTCAGCGCCTAAAGTATTGTGCATCAAAACCATAAAACAGCAAATCAAAACCCCAAATCAGTGAATCAAAGCGCATAAATTGAGACCCAAAACCCACAATTTGCAACCAAACGTTATAACCCAAAGCACAATCCTATTTCTCAGCTGCCGATTTATTTTCTCACCATTCTGAAATCGTCGTTTTGAGTTGTGGTTTTATTCTGAAATTGTCTTTTTGAGACGCACTTTTGTTTTTTGCGGATATTTGTTTCTAAAACCTGTCAACACGTAAAAACGATGTTACCTCAGTCAAAAGGGGGGAGGCGGAACATCTCCGACATCCAGAAGCTCATTCCGTACCGAAGAAATCTGAATCTTACGTCAACAGACCAGTTTAGTAGGTACCGGTAAGTTTTTCAAATCTTTTACTATATTAAATGATCAAACGTGTACTTTATATAGCAGGAGGACGTCAGCACAGTCAGATGAGCTCCACCAGTAGCTGCTCATGAAAAAAGATGTTAGAGAGTAAGATGTTGCATGACAAACTATCACCATTCATTGAACAATGTTCTTCTGTGTTAGTATGCTAGCTAGCTCAATGCTAGCAGGGTTTCCAGCTCATTTCATGACTTTTATGGATTAAACAAAGTTGATTTTGTGCGACAGTGTCAGGATCGGTCATGTCAAACCTGGGAATAATTTCCCGTGAATATTTGAAAAACATGAAAAACTTACCGGTACCTTCTAAACTGGTCTGTTGACGTAAGATTCAGAGTCATTCGGTAGCCAATGAGCTTCTGGATGTCGGAGATGTTCCGCCTCCCCTCCCCTTGACTGACGTGACACTGTTTTTACGTGTCGACAGGTTTTAGAAACAAAACCGGAAAATACAAAGCACAACTCAAAAAGACGAATTCAAAATAAAAGCACACCTTCAGAGACAATTTCAGAATGGTGAGAAAACAAAACGGCAGCTGAGAAATAGGATGGTGCTTTAGATTATAGGTTTTGGTTGCAAATTATTGGTTTTAGTTCTCAATTTACACATTGATTCCCAGATTTATGGTTTAATGCGCAATACATTAGGCTCTCAATTGACACCATATTTCTTCTTCTGGTTTTCTTGGCAACACTGGTGGGATCTACAAATGACAACAACACACTTTATTGATCAGCATATTATTATTTAAGACAACAAAGACTTAAGGAATTGATGGTTTGTTGTGTCCTGGATTGATGTTCTTTGGTTCGGTCTCCTGCTGAAGATGCTTTTTGTGGTTTTCTAGCTGCACACAAATTACTGATCTGTGACCTTGAAATTGCTAATTGACACACAAAATAGTAATGTGTGTATGAATTAGTATATGGTGTCCACAAATTAGTATTTTGTGCCAAAAAATGAGAGATTTTTGCCTACAAATTACAAAATGTATCTGTAGAAATAAACTTTGTTTGCACAAATTAGTATTTTTTCGTTATAAATTAGTATTTTTTGGACATTAGATTTCATTTTTGGTGCCCATAAATGAGCTTTTTCCGCACAAAAGTTAATATTTGGAGCCCAAATATTGTATTGGTATTTTGTGTATGAGTGTGTGACGGAGGGAGGGTTGGAGGGAGGGAGCGAGCGAGCGAGTAAGTGAGTAGGAGGAGCCAGGCAACGACTCTAAGGAAGCATAACTAGGCATGCCTGAAAATCAGCAGCTTCAGATCAGTTCACACTCCTTCATGGCTTCCTTTTTGGCAGATGTACGTCTGTTACCTGCAAACTCTGTGAACCTGACTCTGCCCTGGTGGAATAGCTCAATCCAAAGTTGATGAGACGGGCGCGCGGGACATCCCAGCTCGTGTCAATCAAGATATTTTCAAGTTTTAAGTCCCGATGGAAGACTTGTTTCTTTTTTAGATCCATTGCAGTCAGGATCAGCTGTTTCATGATGATCTGGGAGAAAAAAAGAAGTTAACAAGAACGTCTAAAGCTGCTTGTCAGGAGGACAGCGTCTGTTTTACTATTCTCTCTAATCTTTACAATCTTCTCAACATGTTTGCATCAAACCCCAAACTAACATGTTCATCCAGATCTTAGTAAATGAGCAAAACCTCAGGAAGTTTCTGGGACAAATAGAGAATGTGAACACCGGCTGACCTTTACTTCATCTTCCTCTGTTTTGCCTCCAGATGCACCGGTATGTCTGTGGCTGTCATGGGTCTCTCCATGACCAGGATGATCTCTTCGTCCAGATCGTACAAGTCTAGCGGAACCACAGGGGACGCTTTTTCAGGGGACTAAAGTTCCGGAACCAAAAAAAAATTTAAAACCAGGAATGAAAAAATTATAAATCAGTAGTGGACTTACTGGGTGCGATTTCGTGAAAATCGCATGAACAAAAGTCTTTTCCCATTTTGTCTAGAACATGAACATCACCAATTCTCAGAGTTCGCCACAAAATGGCCGCCATACCATAGGTCGTGATGATTTCAAAACTTCTTTGGGATATGAAGGATCATGCTCACATGTGTTCCCTCCCTCACTCATACACAAAATACCAGTTTTTGGGCTCAAAATTGTAACTTGTGTGCAGTGAACAGTAAATGTTTTGGCCCCCAAAGCGATTTCATTTTTTTATGGTAACAACATAACATAAATGACATCCTCATCACTGATGCGCTGTGTCTGAGAATTTGAGATATATTCATATGAGATAAGAGCCTTTTTGTTTGCAGGGTTAAACACGCTTTTTAAAAGAACCTTCCATCCCATAACCAACTACCCTTGGCTGCACTGTGCAGGCCGAGGCGTGGTTTAATTAACTCCGCTCACATTGAGCCACACCTCGGTCTGCAAACTGCAGCCGGGGGTAGTTGGTCAAAACTGATCTGTGTCTGAAAATGGAACTACGGGGGGGAGGGAGGGTTAGAGGAGGTGGATTCAGCCGATCTTCCTGTGACGTCATTTCCGGGTGAGCCTTTCCCAGTACTAGCCGCGTTTGACTACTGTTCTCTTGTTTGGCATTAGCCTGACTACTATTGCTTACTCTAAGGGTTATCTGGGTTAATATTCACATCTAGCACCTTTTAGTAGCGATACACTACTGTTAAACCGCTTGCTGTTCACTTTCTCATTTTGCTACATAAACCACTTCTCTTTACCTAAACACCGCTAGCCTAGCTTAGAACCTAGCATGGCCACCACTCCTCCTTCCACCTTTCCCTCTCTCTCCTGCTCCATGTGCCATATGTTTAGTGACGATCCTGCCTCCTTTAGTGAAGATAGCGGTAGATGTGTTAAGTGTAGTCTTGTGTTAGACTTGGAGGCCAGGCTTGAGCAGTTAGAAGCGCGGCTCCGCACAGTGGAAGCTAAGCCGGCTAGCCAGGTCGTTACTCGTAGCGCGGGCCGCGCTACCAGGGCTAACCCAGTTAGCACCCCAGCGTTCTCCCAGCAGCCGGGAGACAGTCAGGGGTTTGTACCGGTTGGGAGGAAACATAGTGCTAAGCGCAAAGACTTAGAGCACCCGAGACTCCACGTTAGTAATAGGTTCTCCCCCCTCAGCGACACACCCGCTGAATCCTCAACTCTGGTTATAGGCTCTTCTGAAGTTAGAAACGTGGAGCTCCCAGCGGCTACAGTCAGATGTTATCCGGGGGCCAGAGTTGGTGACATCGAGGGGAACCTTAGGATGTTAGCTCAGAGTAAGTCCAGGTTCCGTCGAGTCGTGATTCACGCAGGCGGTAATGATGCCCGACGGAGGCAATCAGAGGTGGCTAAGTTAAACGTAGCTTCGGTGTGTAAACTTGCTAAGACGATGTCCGACACTGTAATTTTCTCTGGTCCCCTGCCAAACTTAGTCAGTGATGAAATGTACAGCCGCTTTTCATCATTCAACTGCTGGCTTTCTAGATGGTGCCCAGAAAACGGCGTTGGTTTTGTGAATAATTGGAGCGCATTTTGGGGGAAGCCCGGTCTCATGCGGAGAGATGGCGTCCATCCCACTCGGGACGGTGCCGCTCTTCTTTCTAGAAGCATTTCTGCTAGCCTTAGTCTGTCAACCTGACAATCCAGAGACGAGACCCGGGCACAGAGCAGCAGTGTAAAACGCTCCTCTAAGCCTCCCTTAGGGTTAGTGCTGGTGCAAAACCCATGCAGGGAAAGTCAAGCAGGTCCTAGCTTTAGCTTATGTGATGAAAGACAAGTAAAAGGAGCGCGTCACAGAAACCTTAAAGTGACAGACAGCAGTTCTCACAAGCACAATTATGACGTCATTAAATGCGGTTTATTAAACATTCGATCCATTTCCTCTAAGTCCCTCTTAGTCAATGAGTTAATTAATGATAACAACCTTAGTTTACTGGCCTTAACAGAAACTTGGCTCCAACAGGATGACTATGTTAGACTGAATGAAGCAACCCCCCCCCACTTATGCTAACTATCAGAAATCCAGAATTTCAGGGAAAGGAGGTGGTTTGGCAGTAATATCACAGTCTAGCTTACTTCTCAGCCCTAAAGTTAAAAATGCTTATAATTCATTTGAAAGTATCATATTTTCTATAAATCACCCAAACAGGAAAACTCGAAAACCTGTTTTATTCTTAATTATTTATCGCCCCCCCGGCCCATATTCAGAATTTTTAACTGAGTTTTCCGACTTCCTGTCGACTATTGTCTTAGAATCTGATCAAACTATAATAATAGGGGATTTTAATATTCACGTTGATGACCCCAGTGACTGTCTAGGAAATGCTTTTGCAGCTTTATTAGATGATGTTGGTTTCACCCAAAATGTAAATGAACCCACTCACTGTCACAAGCACACCCTGGACCTCGTTTTAACCCATGGTATAGAGATCAGCCAGCTGAGTGTCCTTCCTCTTAACCCCATCATTTCTGATCACTTTCTGATTACCTTCCAGTTTAATCTAGATCATGATACTGCCCCAGTGAATAAGAAACAACTTAGAAGAACCTTAACTGACCGTTCTGTGTCTGAGTTTAAACTCACAGTTCAGCCAGTATTTAGTGACATTCTGAGCAAATACTCTGAGACCAGCTCCCATAGCATCAGTCCTAGTATAAATGACCACTTTGTTAATGATGCCCTACAAGCCCTCAGGAGTACACTTGATGTTGTTGCCCCCCTGAAACCTAGGTTCGTTAGACAAAACAGAGTAGCATCGTGGTTTAACGCTGAAACACGTTCTCTTAAACAAGAAACCCGTAAGTTAGAAAGAGAATGGCGCCGCTCCGGTTCAGAGCAGTCTCTGAACATCTGGAAACATAGCCTATTAAATTATAAAAAAGCTCTGCGTAGAGCTAGAAGCCAGTATTATTCAACCTTAATATCAGAGAATGGAAACAATCCCAGATTTCTTTTTAGCACTGTTGCTAAATTAACTCGCAGTCAGAGCTCAGTAGAACCACATGTTCCTGTTTCTCTCAGCTCTGATGATTTTCTTACATTTTTCGATAGTAAAATCTCAAATATTAGACACAAGTTAAATCAACTTATTCCTACTATCAGCCCAGAGCAGGCTGAAGCGGTAGAAGTGGAGGCATCCATAGAAACCTCTGTAACATTAGACTGCTTCACTATTGTGGATCAAGTAGAAATAGCATCAATTATTACATCCTCCAAATCCTCAACGTGTCTGTTAGACCCAATTCCCACTAGACTTTTTAAAGAAACTTTTCCCCTAATTAATGATTCCATATTAACAATGATAAATACCTCTCTGGAAACGGGTTACGTGCCACAGTCTTTTAAATATGCAGTTGTTAAACCTCTTCTGAAAAAGCCCAGTTTGGATCCTAACATCTTGGCCAACTATAGACCGATATCAAACCTGCCATTTATTTCTAAAATCCTAGAAAGAGTTGTAGTTAAGCAGCTTTACTGCCACCTACAGGACAACAGCCACTTTGAAGACTTTCAGTCGAGGTTTAGACCCCACCACAGTACGGAAACTGCACTAGTTAGAGTCTCTAATGACTTGTTATTGGCTTCAGAAAAGGGACTACTTTCTATTCTTGTCCTGTTAGACCTCAGCGCAGCTTTTGACACTATCGACCACAGTATTTTACTCCATAGATTAGAGCATGACATAGGGATCAGAGGATCTGCTCTCCAGTGGTTTAAATCCTATCTGTCAGATAGGTATCAGTTTGTTAATGTAAATGGACATTCCTCTCAGTGCACTCAAGTTAACTACGGAGTCCCACAGGGCTCAGTCTTAGGACCTATCCTGTTTACGCTATATATGCTACCCCTAGGAAACATAATCAGGAAACACAGCATTAATTTTCATTGTTATGCCGTCGATACTCAGTTGTATTTATCCATGAAACCTGACCAGAATGACAATATAGAGAAACTGAACGCCTGCATCAGTGACATCAAGACCTGGATGACAATTAATTACCTCCTCTTGAACCCAGAAAAAACTGAGGTTATTATACTAGGCCCTAAAAACCTGAGAGATGCTCTGTCTGCTCAGATAGTCTCCCTGGATGGTGTAAGTATAGCCCCCAATTCCACAGTTAGAAACCTTGGGGTCTTATTTGACCAGGATTTATCATTTAAGGCTCACATATCTCAGGCGTGTAGAACTGCATTTTTTCACCTGCGGAACATTGCTAAGATCAGAAATATACTTTCTAAGAGTGATGCTGAAAAACTCATCCATGCATTTGTTACGTCGAGGCTGGATTACTGTAACTCCTTGTTAGCAGCGTGTCCTAAGAGTTCCTTAAGAAGTCTCCAGCTTGTTCAGAACACAGCAGCTAGATTGTTAGCAGGAACTAACAGAAGAGATCACATCACTCCTGTGTTAGTTTCGCTCCATTGGCTCCCAGTTGATTCTAGAATTAAGTTCAAGATCCTCCTGTTAACCTATAAGGCCTTACATGGAATGGCCCCATCCTATATTAAGGACCTCATAGTCCCTTACCATCCAATCAGAACACTTCGCTCGCAAAATGCAGGACTGCTTGTGATTCCTAGAATTAGTAAAGTACGGTTGGAGGTAGAGCGTTTAGCCACCAAGCCCCTGTCTTATGGAATAAACTCCCAGCTCATGTAAGAGAGGCAGATTCGGTTTCTACATTCAAAGTTAGACTGAAAACATTCCTCTTTGGACAGGCTTAGTGTAGGACTAGTTAGGATTCAGAGATTATTTAACTTAATGTTAACTGTTTAAATTAAACTAAATAACAATAACTATTATTTTAAAAGGCTGCTAGAAGTTGAAGCTGGGGTAACTATGGTGCACTGGGGCTCTGTCCTCTTTTCTGTCCTTTTCCAATACTTTTCGTTCTCATCTACCTCTACACTTCCTCTCTTCTCTATTCTTGATCATCATTTATCATTTAGTTCTCCATGCCTCAGTTTGGTGCAGTACGATTCATGTATTGTCCCTGTATCCCTCTCCCCTCCTGGGGAGTGGGAGTGCTTCCAGATTCCAGTTGGCCTACCCGCGCTCCTGTTCCTGACTGTGTACCTCGTCTCTGCTCCTGCTCCTACACCTGGCTGTGGTTCCTGTCTCCGGCTCGACTCGCGCCTTTGACTGTCCCCAACCACGGCTGGATGAAGCTCGTCTGCTGGACTTTAAATATGTAGTCGTAGAGTTAGATAAGTTAATTCTTCTCTATGAGTTCTGGTAAATCGCCTGTCCGTCCTGGGGGAGGATCCCTCCTTCATGTGGGCACCCCTGAGGTTTCTTCATTTTTTTCCGAAATCCGTTTTTTTAGGAGTTTTTCCTTACCGCGAAGGGGGGTCTAAGGGCAGGGATGCCAGTATAGCTTAGTCAGTTTGTTAGTTTATTTTAGTATTTTCGTATTGACTCTTTGTATTCATGATCCTTTTGAGTTCATGTTTTACTTCAAAGCCCATCGAGACGACTGTTGTTGTGATTTTGGGCTATACAAATAAAATTGAATTGAATTGAATCAGAGTGCAGGACTCTGAGAACTTGGTAAAGTTAGAAAGGCTCTTCACAGTTCTTCACACTTCAATAACTCTTCTGATAAATGTTCAAATGTTACAGCAAGTATCTCAGTCATTTTTTTTAACACAGAGTAAACTACAAATGCATTTCTAAAGAAAAAAGTCATTTTTTTCCTGCATTTTAATGACAAATGATCTCTGTTCGTGCTTTAAATGCAGACATGCAGCGAGACGGCTGCTGACGGACTGTCAGGCGTCAGCAGGAAAATCATCTTTGTTGTAGCAGGACAACAGGGCCAGGGCTACTGAAATCATGTGTGTTAACATTTGCAGAAATGTATTAGATTAGATCAATGCGTTCTCTGCGGTAGCCGCGGACCCAGGCGCTGGGCAACGGCCGGGTCCGCCACGGCCGCACTTTAGCTTCGCCGTGCCGTGCCGTCGCTGTGACGGACCCAGCCGGCCGCCGAGGTCCGCGGAGGAAGAAGACACGAGGTGGCAGCCGTCTCGCTGCCAAGACACTTCCCCTCCATGCCTCCACTGTGGCTCCACTGGTGTGTGAATGCATATGAAGGTCCCAGTGATGGTCAGAGATTGTAAGCACTTTGAGTATCTGGAAAAGATCAGATAAATCTAATCCATTATTATTATAAAAAACAGGGGCATTTATACCATTTGTAATTTGTGTTCAACCTCTTAAGAACTGGTGTCCAAATGCATGAACATTATTTTTTGGGTTAGATTACCACGGTAGTTAATTGTGCTAAACTGGAGCCTTGTGACTACATGTGTAGAGGGTTAGCTCATATATTAGCTCAGGTCTTAATCTCTGGTTAGACCAGTGGTTCCCAAACTGGGGGGCGGAGGTACTGCAGGGGGGGCGCGGTGGAGTTTAGAAACAAAGGATGGGTAAGTTTGTGTCAGTGTGGGGGGGGCTCGAAAATATTCTAATCTTCAGAAAGGGGGGCCCTGCAGAAAAAGTTTGGGAACCACTGGGTTAGACAAACTGAATCATCTGTATTTCTGCTTGGTTCTGTCACTTCTTTATTTATGAAGGTTCTAGGATGTTAGAATATTAGGCAGTGGGAGGATTTTCACTGTAGCCACGCAGGAAAAAGGCTCTGGTTCAAATCCTAGCGGAGTCCTTTCTGTGTGGAGTTTTCATGTTTTCCATGTTCATGTTTGGGTTTTCTTCAGACGTTCGTGGCTTCTTCCCAAAGACCAAAATCCTGCTTCATGTTGGTCCTTCTGAAAAGAATCTGTTAGGAATGAATGTGAGTGTGTGTGGTTGTCTGTGTCTGAGGTCTCGTAATGGAATCTAAAACTGATGACTTTGTACTAATTGGGTATAGAAAGTTGGTGGATAAACTTGTGTAAAACTGTGTCTTCATGTTCAGAACTAAAAAGAGAAGTGAAGAAATGGAGCACGAAAGAAAAAAAAGATCAACTTAAAAGAAGTTGAATTTATCAGTAACTGTAGCTGCTTTGTTTCTCAGTTAAAATTATTTTTTTTACCATGTAAAACTCTAAAAATATGTACTTTATTCAGAAACTTTCAGCTGAGCTTCAACAGAGATCACTGAAAACAGTTTGTTCAAAATTATTTATCATTATGAGTAAATTAATCATCAAAGCTCCAATGACCTTAAGAGGATTTAAAAGATGACTTCCTCTGTCACAGCAGGAAAAAAAACATACATTTAGATAAACATCTATTTATGCACCACACTGGCTTTAAAACAGAGAAGTTGCTTTTTGAGCTTCTTCTTAGCAACTGAAGACAAAACCTTCTTGTTTCTCTGTTTCAGCTGCAGACTCATCCGGTGAGAAAACATTTACTTTTAGTCTTTAGATTTTCTCTTTCTATGCTTTTTTATAAACTATGGTAAAATGTTAAAAGACTATTGAAAAACAAAACAAAAAAAACAAACAGGTGATATTTGGAGATAAACTACGATACTTATTGAGAAATAAATTGAATGATAGATTTTTTTAAAGATACAAATAAACCAAAGTAGTTTCTTGTTTGAAATAGAAATAAGTAAAACATCATGTTTTCGATATTTTATCTAAAAATTAATCATAATGTCTCAGTGAAATTAAACCTGAAGTGCTTTTTTCTTAAAATATACATTAGTATAAATGAAATATATTATTGAACCTGGAAAATAAGCAAATATAAACAGATATAACGTTTTAGTGTGAGCTGTTTTCATGAGTAATTCTTACACCTTAAAACTTTATTTCTTTCCAAATAGTCATCTAGTTTCCACAGAGATGAAGGATGAATGTAGGAGTTTGCTGGCAGCTCCGTCTGTGAAGGTGCTGACAGTCAACGTGTTCCTGAGTGTCTTCTTCCTTCCAGGTCAGATGTTTGTTCTCTTTCATCTGCAGACATTTTTCAATAATTTCTGCTTTGAAATGTTTATTCTAATGTTGTTTAAAGGCTCCATGTGAAACTGCAGCTGAACTGCAGTTTGTTTATCAGAATTTATCATTAAATCCACATCATCTTCATCATTACAGGAGTTTGGGCTGAATGTGGAGAAACATCAAACCTCCACATTACTGTACCAAAGAAGCTGGAAGCTCTGAGTGGATCCTGTTTGATAATTCCATGTAGCTTTACTACTACACCAGGAAAAGAACATAAGTTTGACAACACTAGAAAAATCTTTGGAGTGTGGATTAAGAATTACCACAGTTTTGGCGATCATCCACAGAATGTGATTTTCAACAGCAGTAAGCAGGAAAACATCTTTCCAATGAGGATCATTGGAAACCTGACACAGAAAAACTGCACCACTTTGTTTTCTAATTTGACCTCAAAATATACAGAAACATATTATTTTAGGATTGAAAACGGAGAATTTAACGCAACTGACCGTTGCAATAATGCTGAGATAAAAATTCAAGGTAAGAACTTTTTCTGTTTTTGACAATTACACTGATGTTAGTTGTTTTTCTAGTGAAGGAAATGACAGCCTATGTTAGAAAACAAACATTTGGACTTTAGTTGTTTGTATTTATTAGTTTTTTCTCTGTCTTTGATGTGGAAGCACAGATTCTCCTCAGAGTCCCAGCTTTGACATCCCAGATGGTCTGAAGGAGGGGGCGTCTGTCTCCATCACCTGCTCGGCTCCCACTCCCTGTCCTCACTCCCCTCCTGAACTCACCTGGAATCTCCAACCAGACTCTCAGAGACAAATGGAGAAAAACACGAATGGAAGCTTTACGACTAAAATCCAGAAGAACATCACTCTGTCAGACACTCATGATGGATTGATCATCAAGTGTTCTGCCAGATATCCTGTGAATGAAGGACCACCAAAGACAGCAGAGACACACATGACTCTCAATGTTTCATGTAAGTGATCTGTCAGCACATCACACTTCAGCTGCTTCTGATGAATAAAGTTTCTGTTTTCCTCAGATGCTCCTAAGAAGACCTCAGCATCCATCAGTCCACCAGGTTTAGTGTCAGCAGGTAGCCGGGTGACGATGACCTGTTCCAGCAGAGCCAAGCCTGCTGTCAGCAACTTCAGCTGGTTCAGGAGCAGCAAAGATGGAGACGTGAAAGTAGCTGAAGGAGAATCTTACAGCCTGAATGCAACAGAAGGAGGAGGAGCTTATTACTGTGTGGCTACAAATGATCAGGGGAACCAGACGTCTCCAAAGATTCATCTGATTGTTGGAGGTAAATGGAAAATTTGAAATATCTCCATCCTTACAAGGATTTACAAGTAAAGAAACTGCACATGTCAATCTTTTTTTGTGAAATTTGAAGTTAACTAGAATTAAATCAATCAGTTATAACATTTTGTAAATAAGAGCGATTTAAACATGCGGCATCAACTGTGGGGAAACGTAGGAGTTAATAAGGCGTGGACCAAAACTGAGCAAACTAAAGAACGGCTGCAGACAAATCATTTGAACTCTAAATTGTTCAAATCTATAAATCAGGGATTGTGGGTTAAATTAAACTGATAAACAAAACAACTTAAAAAACAAATAGCAGTAGATTTTCTCTTAAAGTATTTTAATTTAAGGTGAAAGTAAAATGCCTTTGCTGCACTGAAGATACAAACGATTTCACAGAGGTAGTCATTATATTTAGTTATGAGAAGACACTTTTATGTAAAACTACTAATAAATGCGGAACAAGACAAGCAAAAGATAAAAAAAAACAGATGTGGGTCACACAATGTAGTAAAACAACTTCTTCTTTTAAGGTGCCACAATAAGTTTCAAAGTAATTTAGGTTTTAGGCTTTTCTTTGGAGATTCTCCAGTGACTGTTCAATTTAACATGAGAAATATAATACATTTTTAAAATTCTTTATCAATTATTACAGGTCTTCATTTAAGTTTTGGGGGAAACTTTTGTCCCTTTTTTATTTTAGCAACTCTTAACCATTTGTTGTATCTTCAGATAATCCATATTTGAAATACATCATCTCTGGAGCAGCTGCTGGGATCCTCCTTCTCCTCCTGATTGTCTGTTTTGGGTAAGTTCTTCCCTCCTGTTTATCACCTTTGAACTGTTGTCACTTTAAATTATCTTTATGTCTCTCTGATGTCTTTCAGGTGTTTTAGAAAGAATAAACAACAGCAGCAGGTTAGTAAAGAGTCAACTTTACCTCACAATGCTCAAGTATTGGATAATCATTTTCAGGGATTTAGTATTAATAATGTACCAGAGTGCCTGAAGTTGAATAAGATGTTTATGTCTAAGTTATGTTTGTCTGTTTTACTCCTGTTCTCTCATCAATAAAGTATTTCCTGTTCATAGCTAGAAGAAGTTAAAAGCACACACTATCACATGCTGAGCATCAACATTTAATTGCAATCCACAAGGGAGGTGCAAAAGATACATTTTAGTATGTTCTCTTTTTTATATAGAGGAGCATAAAGCAATGATGGTATGTATATACATTATTGTATGTAGGGAAAATGATGATGGCCGACCAAAGAAGACATAAAGACCCAATCTGATGAAAATTTTGTTTTTTGGTGTTTTCAACATGTTCTTGTAACATTTTTGTATGATGGTGGACATACAGTACACAATGACTTAGGTTATAACTGAAAGCAACATGAAAGGCTGCTGTGGTAAATGAGCCTCAATAATGATAATAGTTTGACATCTTCCACCATGATCTTAGTCTGAAAAGAAGTCAAACATTTCTAGAGTCTGTTTTAAAATTGGGATTTTCTCCTTACAAATATTCTTTATTCTTATTGTTGATGTTTTCAACAGCAACAACCTGCAACTGAGCTTGAACTTCAAGGACCAACCGTTAAAACTGAAGATGAGCTACATTATGGAGACTTGAACTTCAAACAGAGATCTGAGGGTTCCTCAGCCTCTCCACAGGACAGAAGCCAGCAGCAAGACACTGTGTACGCAGAGGTCAAAGGGTCTCAAAGGGGAAACATTTCCACACAGGCTGCTGACAAAACAGAAGATATCTATGCTCAAGTGAAGAAGAAATGATGTTAGTTCACCCAGAAATGTGACCCATCTGTTCTTCAACTGTTGCATTGGTCAGGATACAGTATATTATATGGGAAAGATGAAGATTGTTGTTTTACCCAACACGTTCCTCAACCCCTCCTCCCGTACCCCCCCCCCCCCCCCCCCCCCCCCCCCCGATGCCCTTCTGACTCTGCAAAAGGGAGGGTGAGCCCTAGCGGGTCCTGGCGAGGCAGCCCCCAGGCCTGTCCCCACCCATACACTCTCACACACACATACTTCTTGTTGCCCCCCAGCCCCTGTCGCCACACAGTAACGCCCACCGACCCCCCAGCACCACTGCTTCGGCCAACAGGATCCCCATCCCCCGCCAGGCCGCCCCGAGAGGACCAGGCAGGTGAAGACCGGCCGCCCCTCCCCGATCCCACCCATGTATTGTGGTGTGGTAGTGCAGTGTGTGTGCTGCAGGTAAAATGGGAGGTCTCCAGTGGGGTGGCGCGTCCCACTGATGCCAAGCAGCAGAACCCCCCCCACCCCATTGTCCCTCTGTGTGTAGTGTGTATTTGCTGTGTGTGGTGCCAACATGCAGTGTGTGGTGAGAGATGAGCCCAGATGTTTAACCGTGACCCCCCCCCCCTCCACCAGACCATCCCCACAAGACCCAAATGAATCAAGGAGGAATGAGAACATTTTTTGACAGTTGATACCTATTTGTTCCATAAACATGTTCACATAAAGCTGTTGCATTTGTCACTATATGCTCTGTCTTTTGACTATTTTCATTGTTCATATTGTGTTTTTTCAGGGCAAATTTTTTAACTTTCCTTTCACTCTATTCATATTCTATACGCTGTTGGCAACAATTGAGATTTTCATGAAGTATTTACATTTTATTGTGGCATTATTAGATCTGTTCATTTTTTAACTGTTGTGTGTTGGAAAAATGTATATAGGTTATCTCATATTTGCTTTTATGCATTACTTAGCTATATGCATTACTTAGCTATATAGGTAATATAATCATGCATACAGAAGTATCTTTGTCCAAGTTCTGTTTCCCAGAAAGGGGAAGGTAACTCTTGGGAGGAAACCGACTATCTTAGCGTCTTCCAGCATCAGCGTGAAGGCTATGTGTGTCAAGCATGGAACTCTGTGTTAGTTATCCGTGAGAAAAGGCTTTGCTGGTCCAAAGATGACATGGGAAGACTGTGAAAAGATGGACATGTTGCAATTAATGTTTTCTGATAGCACTGCAGCTGTGTTTTATCTGTTTCCCCTCCTTAGAGCTCAGTGCATCTGTAAATTAGGGAATCCCCAACAAACTTAATAAAAGAGGAGGCAACAGAATATTTGCTAGAGCAGAGAGATTGTTGCTGGGTATTATCTCTGTTTGTTCTCCTCGTAAAAAGGTACCTTTGGTCTGTTGTCTTTCTTTCCTTATGTTGTTATTCTGATGTTGCAGGTTGATTTAACCCAACATTGTGTATGTTTAAAATTAAGAATAAATTTATACTTACATTTTTCAGTGACACGTGTGAATGGACATGTAAACTGTAGTCAGTAGTACTGTAGAACTATTTCAATGGACCCAAATCTTGTCATCCATATTCTGAACTTTTTGTCATTCAATATTTTTTTACCAACAAATGGGCCCTAGACCAGTACCGGGTACTCTCCCCACTACCTCTGACTCATTCTTGACGAATGTCAAATCTTTTAATAACGTGTTGAAAAATCTATCCTCTACTTTTTCAAAGCTGCTGCACAGACTGCTGTATTGAAACTCCCAAGTTAGCAAAGTAATAAATACAAATGTTTTTGGAAAGTTACTTTTTTACAGAAAAGAGCCAGTAAGGAAACAGAAGAAGAGCTGTTGACTTCAAAGAAAAAAGAAGGTTTTCACCAAAATAATGCATAATATTCAGCAACTGGCTGTGTATTAAGAATGTTGATAATAAAGTTCCTCAAACGGTAGGTTGACATCCATTTTTAGAAAATACCAGTTTTAATGACCATTTTGTTTCTTTTCTTTTCGAATTTTTTCATCCCAACTTAAAAGTCAGATGAGACTGATTTTGGTGTGTGATTTTGTACTTTTCAGCAATTAAATGGTAAATGGCGTATACTTACACTTTCCACCTTCTTACAAAGGCCCAAAGCGCTTTACAGTCACAGTCCCATTCACCCATACACACACACATTCACACACTGGCGGCGGCTCCGCTGCCGAACACTGGCGCCAACCTCCCACCAGAGGCAAGGTGGGGTTCAGTGTCTTGCCCAAGGACACTTCGACACATGGGCGTGCAAGGCGGGAATCGAACCTGCAATCTTACGATCATGAGTCAACCGCCCTACCGCTGCACCCTAAATTACACGTTATAGCAAAATCTATATCACATTTAAATGGTGTATACATAAAATTTAGTTTACAAATAGTTTAAAACAGCTGCAGATATTTTTAATGGGATCAAGATAAACTTTACCATCAATTTAAAGATAACTGTCCAAATCTAGTGTCCTTGATATTCCCCAGAGGTCTCTGCATAAAACCAGTGTGCATGGACAAGCTTGCTCACTAGATTGGTAAATATAGACCACAATGCAATGCATTTACATGATTTCCTATTAAAAAAATATTTAAATGTTTTATAAATTATCCAAGTTTTCATCATCAGAGTGTTTCATAAATAGTCTGTTCAAATTTATTAGGTTTTTACTTTAGCAAATGGGTGATGTCATAATCGCAGTTTAAAAAAAAAAGTGAGAATGGTTTCTGAATTGCTATTAAAATCCACAAGATAATCCTGCACTATAGTGTTTTAGGGGTTAGGGAGTAGGGAAAATATTTAAAAATAGCCTTCGTCCTTTCTCTGAAATGTTCTGAGCATTCAGTAATGTCATACAAACTGAATCTGAGAAGAGTGTATGTGAAAAGAAATCATGAAATACTTCTGACATTAAAAAAGTTGCATTACACAAAAAGTGAGTTTAACCTAAACAAAAAATAAACATTAAAATTCTTAACAAAAAAATAATTAATTGTAAAGATAAGACTCATATTGAAAACATAACCAAGTTATGTTTTAAAATTTATCTGAACCATAAATATATATATATATATATAATAAATCAAGATATTACAATTAAGGAGATTCTAAAAGTCATTGAAAAAACTAAACTTCATAAAGCTGCTGGTGTGGATGAACTATCACACTATCACGGTTTTAGGTTTTTCTGCTTTTGTGTTCAAGTTGTTTTTTGTTCTGTGATGTTTTGAGTTTAACTTCCTGTTTTATTTTGTAGTATTTCCTGTTTTGTTGTTGGTTTTGAGTTTTACCTTTCCCCATCAGTCCTGAGTGTTTCCACCTGTGTCTTTTTGCCTTGTATTTATTTAAGTCTTGTCTTTCCCTTCCTTCTGTGCTGGTCCATATTGTGCTGTTCCCTGGTTTCGAGCTTTGTGTATTTTTAAGTTTGAAGTTTCTAGCCTGCTAAGCAGTGGATTTTGGTTTGTAGTCTTTTGTTATTATTAAAGCCCCGTTCCCCTGCAATTTCCTGCCTCCTCTCCTCTCTGCGCCTGGGTACTTCCCTTCTCCCACGTAACACAAACGAGGTTCTTAAGTGTCCTAACTTGTTAAATACTTTACATTGTCTCTTTAGATTCTGTTTTAAGAATGGCTCTATACCATCTATTAGGTATAAATCGATCATCAAGCCGATTCCATAATCCCCTCAAGCAGACCCAAGAGTCCCTCTGAATTATAGGGGCATTAACCTTCTGAGTACCGTGTATAAAGTGTTTTCAAGTGTTTTAAATAATCGGTTATCTGAATATCTAGAAGCAAACCAAGTACTTGTAAAGGAGCAGAATGAATTCAGGAGAAATAGAGCGTGTATTGACCATATTTATGTTTTGTCCTTGGTGGTGAGAGCTAGACTGCAAGAAAGTAAAAGTACCTTTGTTTGTTTTGTGGATTTTAAAAAAGCATTTGACTAGATAGAGATATTCTTGAATATAAATTACTTATGTATGGTATCAATCATTTTATAAAGCAATTAAAGCTCTGTACAAGGCTCCATTGTACAGGTGAATGACCTAAAAACAGGATGCTTTTCCACACCATTTGGAGTTAAACAAGAAGATGTTCTTTCACCAACCCTTTTTGTTATCTATGTCTATAATTTAGCTCAAGAAATTAAGAAAACTAATTTGGGTATTGATATCAATAATTGGAACTTGAGCATATTACTTTATGCTGATGATATGGTTTTGATAGCTGATGAGGAAATAAAATTACAAGGAATGTTAAATACAATTAATGAATGGTGTAACAAATAGAGGCTCACTATGGTGATAAAACACAAATAGTTCATTTTAGAAAGCCTTTTGTACCTCAAAGTAATTTTCTGTTTTATTTTTGGTAAAACTACTCTTATGTATACGGATAGAGCTCATATTTATCCCTGGTGTAAAGATGTGTTGAACATTCTGTCCTCTGTGAACCTACAATCATTATTTTTTAATTGTTTGAAATGGAAGATAGATAATGTTAAAGAAACTTTAGTTGGTTATTATGAAAAAGAATGGAAAATGAAATTGCTTCATAAACCAAAATTACGAACTTATTTGCAAATTAAGGACACATTTTCTGCTGAGCCATATGTTATGTATAACTTAAAAAGAGGACAAAGATCCTTATGTGCTCAACTTAGAGCAGGAGTGCTCCCCCTACAGGTGGAAGTAGGGTGCTTTAAAGGCATTCCTGAGGAGGAAAGGCTCTGTGAGGTCTGTGAGCTTGGAGGATGAATTTCATTTTTTGTTTTATTGTCTTTTGTATGAAAAACATACAAAACTTTGTATGTATGAGGTCATAGAAAAGAAATGTCCTGATTTGTTTTGGTTATCTGAAGATAAAATTTTACGTTGGCTTTTTGAAAGTGAAATCTTTTGTTTGGCAAATTTTGTGTCAAAGGCATGGACAATAAGAATGGACACTTTGTATTCTGTTAGACTCTGATTAGGGGGGTTATTGGATTTTTGTGATGGGCATGTATCTTTATGTACTATGTATTATGTCTTTCAGTGTCATATAAGCCCGTGTGGGCTGGGCACATTAGTGCATGACACTTAAATAAATCAAATCAAATCAAATTAAACCACATGCAGGTTATTACATTTCCAAATTGTTTAAAAAAGATGATTGAGTCAAAACCTTAATTAAACACAATAATCTCTTGACATGCGGTTCGTCAATACTTATAGTCCGGCTCAATACTCAATTATGATTGGCTGCTGGGAGGGTATTAACAAGTAATAATGTACAGTGATAATGTGCACCTAAAAAAAATTCTGGTCACCTACTGCAAATGTTCTATATCTCTGCGCTGGCTTCTATAAAAACCTTTCCTCATCAAAAATAGGTGTACTTGAAGTATCGTAATTTCCTGACTATAAAGCGCACCTGATTATAAACGGCACCCATTACATTTTTAAAGGATAAACCATTTTTTACATACATAAGCCACACCTGTCAATAAGCCACATGTGCCCACATTGAAATATATGTTGTAGAAGGAGGATGTGTATGTGCTTAAACCGCGCACGCTTGCGTGTGTAAGAAAGAGGAAGGAGCGGGTACAGCTGGAGGGAGGGGAGAGCATGTGCAGCCGGGGGAGGGGAGAGCATGTGCAGCCAGGGGAGGGGAGAGCATGTGCAGCCGGGGGAGGGGAGAGCATGTGCAGCCGGGGGAGGGGAGAGCACGTGCATTTTCCATGATGAGGGTCTGTTCGTGCTATTCATTCACAAAGCAGGAATTTACATTAAACTCATGTCGTCCTCAACACGTATACCGTATTTCCCCTATCTCATTCTTACCCTTTCTGCCCTAGTGGCCGTTAGAAAAACAAAGTATAAATTAGCCGCATCATTGAATAACCCGCAGGGTTGAAAGCGTGTGATAAAAGTAGCGTTTTATAATCCGGAAATTACGGGTATATGTTTAAAAGCATTTTTAAGTATAGAAAAGTGTATTTACTCAAGTGTACTGAATACACTTAAAAAGTATAGTTGCAGTTTACTAACAAGGATACATCTTGCGACTAAATTGGTTCACCTTTAGTTTATAAAAAGTACACTTAGAAGTAAAAGTAACCTTTCTGGTATACTGTTAGTTTACTGGCAATATACAATACAGACCAAAAGTCTGGACACACACTCATTCATTTGAATGAGAATGTGTGTCCAGATTTTTGGTCTGTACTGTAACTTCAAGTTTACTTTAAGTTTATGAACGTATACTATGAAGTATATCTAATGTAGATTTTAAGGTATAGTTTCATTTTAAAAGTAATAAATTCTACTGATTAGTGTATAAACCAACATCTTTTAATATAATGGAAATATCCCAAGAAAGCATTGACTCCACTCCCAATGCTGTTTAAGAAAATGTTTCAGGACAGTGACAAATTTGATTATTCAGGAATTTTGTTTTTTAACTTAAAACTTCCCATTTCCAAACCAATTTTAAGTTTAACTTTGGTGATGCAGTGCACACAACAGTTCACTGAATCACAAAAAAACCTTTGATTTTTTTTTTTAGATGTCCATGATTTTCTTTGCTGCTGCTTGCTTGTTGCTTTTGTTGTTGCATTTCTTTCTTATGATCTTTCTTACATCTTGCACAGTTATCCCAGGAACTTTGACAAAGCATGGCCTATTAGTCACATGCACAGAAAAATAAAGAAAACATAAGAACTTATTAAAGTAAAAAAACAACAAAGATACACATTAAAAATGTGATTAATCACAATTATCACAAAAGACAGCATTTCCCTGCCATAAATACACACAGCAAGGTCTCCGATATAAACTGAAGGATTTGAAGTTCTTAAAGAGCTTAGCTTGTTTCTGGTGACTTTGACATCAGAGCCTGACATAAGAGGCACCAGCAAAACAACGATCAGTTATTTATAAATGGCCAAACAGTATCGGGACTAGGGGTCCCTGCGCAGGATAATTAAATTGTCATGGCAGGCTTCAGACTATATGCAGTGTTTTCCCACTTATTTGCATTTCAATATTCGCGGTTTCATGTATTTGCGGATATTTTCTCCAGTCATGTGACTCCTCCAGTTCATCACAAAAGCTCAGACAACTCAAGACGCTTGTATGAGACTTTTGCGTCAGAAGGAGGTACTGCAAAGGAGGAAGGGAGAGGAGATGAAGAGCATGCCCGCCCGTCGGCTTCCTCGCCAGCTGCTAAAGAATATTTCACAGCGAGCAAAGGCTGGTTCCACCAGTTCCTGAATCGCTACTGTCAGATAAATCCATCTAGACCATAAAGAAAAACACAATAAGAAACCACAAACCACCACAACAATTACATTTCTTGTATACAAGGGAGAAGAGACAGAAGTGTGATAGCAGCTCCCAGCACCCTTCTTTCTCTCTCATAAAGGACTTCTCTTCTCCCTGTACCTTTTATTAAGAATCCAAGTAGGAGGTCACATTTCCAAGCAGACAGACAAAGTTAAAGAGTTCATTAGGTGTGTCGTATAATGAACCCTTTGGGAATGGTTTCAGTTAAAAAAGCATTCTTTCCTTATCTGCTAAGGACATTATGTCCTAAAAAGCCCCCATCCTAGTTGGAGTAAGAAGCAGGCAATAAAACAGAACTCTTTCTGAAAAGGTAAAAAGGTAAGTTTAAGTTATCATTTAAAAATATATTTAAAGATATATTTAAACAATAAAAAAAATAAAAACAATTTCTTTCAGTTACCCACTGAAGTTTGTGCACCTGCATGAAAAAATGGCATCAGCTGACTCAGAAGTTGTCGGAAAATATCCTGAAACGTTGAATAAGATGATCAATGATGAATCAATGATGGATGAAACCGCCCTCTTCTGGAAGAAGATGCCCTCTCTCACTAAACTGATGAAGGAAGAAGCACAGGATCATAGTTTTAAGGCACAGAGAGACAGAGTGACACTGCTAATGTCTGCTATAAAGTACGCTACTGTACAGTCTATTGCTCTGAATAAAAGAAAAATACTCTTTATATTGAGCAAAATTTCAATGTTCTTTAATAAATGTTTTACAGAGATTAAGAAATGTTTCTGAAGGGTTCTTGATGAGTAAGGATTGGTGACAGACATTCTTCGGCTGTGGGGGTAGGTTGGGTGGGGGGTGGTTCTATGTATTCGCAGATGTCGCTGGTCCCTAACCCCCATGAATATGGGTGGAATGCTGTGTATCAATTCAGTGTGGACAATTGACAATTGTTCAGTTACATCTTTTAACTTCTGCACAACTGCTGGAAGCTCTGTGTCACGGTGGAGGGGTGGCTCGGGAGCCGGTAGGACCCAGTAGCAGAGCGGAGGCACGAGGATCAGAGTCTAATGGATTTTAATGAACAAAAACCAAACACAAAGCGCTGCAGGGCAGGATCTCAGAACAGAAACAAAACTTACATGACGTGGCGAGGACCATGAGACAAGGAACGTGGCAAGAGAAAGCAAGACATGAAACACCATGACAAGACTAGTGAACCAGCACAGGAGGAAGGCAAAGACAAGACTTAAATACAGACAGGGAAGACAAGACACAGTTGAACACGATCAGGGCAGATGGGGACCAAAGGAAGTAAAACTCAAGAAACAAGACAAGACAGGAAACCTTTCAAAATAAAACAGGAAACAGAACCAAGACAGAACAAGAACTAAAGCAAACACCAAGACAGAACACTCAAACCATGACAGTACCCCCCCCTCAAGGAACCGCACCGAGGTTCCAAAAAGTCAACTGAGGGGGGGGCCCAGAGGACAAACTTAGACGGCCGGGAGGCAGGTCCGGAGGACGGCCGGGAGGCAGGTCCGGAGGACGGCCGGGAGGCAGGTCCGGAGGACGGCCGGGAGGCAGGTCCGGAGGACGGCCGGGAGGCAGGTCCGGAGGACGGCCGGGAGGCAGGGCCTGGGGTCGGGCCTGGGGTCGGGCCTGGGGTCGGGCCTGGGGTCGGGCCTGGGGTCGGGCCAGCGGTCGGCCGGCGGGTCGGGCGTGAAGCCGAGCTCTGGCGGGTCGGGCGTGGAGCCGAGCTCTGGCGGGTCGGGCGTGGAGCCGAGCTCTGGCGGGTCGGGCGTGGAGCCGAGCTCTGGCGGGTCGGGCGTGGAGCCGAGCTCTGGCGGGTCGGGCGTGGAGCCGAGCTCTGGCGGGTCGGGCGTGGAGCCGAGCTCTGGCGGGTCGGGCGTGGAGCCGAGCTCTGGCGGGTCGGGCGTGGAGCCGAGCTCTGGCGGGTCGGGCGTGGAGCCGAGCTCTGGCGGGTCAGGCATGCCCATGGAAGCAGGGCCCTGTCGGGGCGCAGGCGGCACCCCCCTGGGAGCCGGGACGGGTCGGGGCGCAGGCGGCACCCCCCTGAGAGCCGGGACGGGTCGGGGCGCAGGCGGCACCCCCCTGAGAGCCGGGACGGGTCGGGGCGCAGGCGGCACCCCCCTGAGAGCCGGGACGGGTCGGGGCGCAGGCGGCACCCCCCTGGGAGCCGGGACGGGTCGGGGCGCAGGCGGCACCCCCCTGGGAGCCGGGACGGGTCGGGGCGCAGGCGGCACCCCCCTGGGAGCCGGGACGGGACGGGGTGCGTCCGGGACCACCCCTGTGGGAGCCAAGACAGGACGGGGTGCGTCCGGGACCACCCCTGAATGTGACTGTGGGGGACGGCGGGGACGACAGCGACGACGACCCCCCCTCATGGCGAGACGGCTCCCAGTGTAGTCCGGGCAGCTCCCACTCCAGGGAGACGAGGAGAACTGAGCCTGGTCAAAAATCCAAAAAGTTCTGGTCCTTTCTGCTTCCTGGCAGTAGGTCTCCAGCAAAAACATGTCCCGCTCCGCTGGGTCCAGGAAAATGGGCTGGTTCATTCTGTCACGGTGGAGGGGTGGCTCGGGAGCCGGTAGGACCCAGTAGCAGAGCGGAGGCACGAGGATCAGAGTCTAATGGATTTTAATGAACAAAAACCAAACACAAAGCGCTGCAGGGCAGGATCTCAGAACAGAAACAAAACTTACATGACGTGGCGAGGACCATGAGACAAGGAACGTGACAAGGAACGTGGCAAGAGACAGCAAGACATGAAACACCATGACAAGACTAGTGAACCAGCACAGGAGGAAGGCAAAGACAAGACTTAAGTACAGACAGGGAAGACAAGACACAGGTGAACACGATCAGGGCAGATGGGGACCAAAGGAAGTAAAACTCAAGAAACAAGACAAGACAGGAAACCTTTCAAAATAAAACAGGAAACAGAACCAAGACAGAACAAGAACTAAAGCAAACACCAAGACAGAACACTCAAACCATGACACTCTGTTAAGAAAATAAATAGTTTCATTAAAAAAATACATCATTGTGATGATAGATATAACAACACAAAAGGCCTTCAGCTCTCGTCTGTTTGCTCAGCTGTTTTCCAGAACAAGTAAAAAAAATAGAAATAAATAAATAAAAGAAAAAGAAAGAAACGTTTTTTTTTCCTCTTTTTAACAGATGTCAACTGTTCCAGGAAGTACAATTTATCTTGCTTGCTGTCAGTTGTCTGATCAAAAGCTCTTATAAAACATTTATACTGCAGAACATCCCCTCTGAACACTGGAATGTTCTTGGTTTGTAGCTGAGATAGCTGCTGTTGTTTTACTAGCAGCTATTAATGATTATATTCTGTTTTTGCACGATGGTCATCTCCTCTTCTGTCAGTCTGGGTGTTTGCCTGAGAGCACGGCATAGGATGAGACAGCATTGTTTGGTGACTGTGTGTGCATGTTTGCAGTAACTTGCGGTGGTGTCATGTTCATTTTCTCATTCTGAACAGTTTCAGGGGGAAGTTTCTGCCTTGATGTGTGGCCACTGCAACCATCTTCCGAGCTTTCATATTCCCTTAACACCTTTACCTTTGCTTGACTTTGAGGAAACACCGTATCCAGCTCTAACTTTTCCTTTTCTGCTTTAATTCTAGCCCCTTCAAACTCAAGCTCTTGCTTTCTCTTTAGTGCTGCACCACGGTCTAGCACCCCTGCCTGTTCTGCTTCCTGTCTCACTCATTTAGAAGAAACGCGTGGTAAAGCAGTCATCCTGCTTGCATGCGAATTGTGTGAACTAGTTCCTGCTTGCGAAATGCTGTCGCTTGGTCTAACAGTTTCTTGCAAATTTTCTATTACACCAGAGTCTCCTTGCACCACATCTTCTTCATTTAGTCGTGCCAACCTGATCTCTTGCTCTACTGCTATCTATGCTTGTGGTTCTCATAAATTCTTTGCAATTCTTGCCATTTTTGGCTTAAACCAGGTCTCTTGCTCTAACATTATCTCATTTTCCTCTTAAAGATTTGTGACTTTAGTATTACAACTGTAGAACTCACTGACCAGAAACGCATAATCCTTTTCCATTGCATCGTTCACATTTTTGTCATTTTTTGCACCATTCATTAAAATTTCAAGCTCTTTAGTTTTGGTTGTCAGTGCACTTACCGTAATTGTCTTCTTCTTACAGTAGTGCAACACACCTCTGTAACTTCAGTTTTTAGAATAAAATACTAAAAGCTGATTGACTATTTACTTCTATTGTAAGGGACCAGGGTATAAGCGGGATAATGGCATTATCAGAAATGAACACAATTTGCGGAAGTAATCGCGTCGGACGGCTCAGGCTTCCATGGCGAGTGTTATTTTCTGATAATGCACACTTTGTTTGCTATTATCCCTTACTTCATCCACACCCCAAAGGTTTCTTTCCTGTCATCCAACTGATTCCCCTTTTCTTCTCCTGGTGTAGTAAAAAAGCTACATGGAATTATTAAACAGGATCCGTTCAGAGCTTCCAGCTTCTCTGGTGCAGTAATGTAGAGGTATGATGGTACTCCATATTTAGCCCAAACTCCTTTAATGATGACGATGATGTGGATTTAATGATAAATTCTGATTAACAAATTGCAGTTCGGCTATTTGGGGGATTTCTTTCCACCAGGCACAAGATGTGTATTAGATCACTAATATACATATATTGTAGATGTCTACTGTACATGTCAGACAAATCTATTTTGTTCTATTTGATGTCTACCAATGGTGTTCTGAAAGATATCTACACATAGAGGTCTACTACTGAAGCATGGAGATTCTGTTGGAAAATCGCACAGACAGGGATTTCCAGTTCAAGCCAAAGATTTATCAGCCTAACAATATTTCTAATATCCGGGCTCAATCAATTTCCCTGAATGCCTTTTATTAAAACAGGACTCACAGCAGGAACACAAAGAAAGAGTGCTGTTTCTCTCCCTGCCCCGGGATTTATACAATGTATGGATGAATATGTAAATGCAGAGAGGCGGGGGAAGAATCCGCCTGGTCAGTGGTCTCCCGTTACACGGCTCCAAAGGACGTTAGCTGATGTGTCACCATCTGCACAGAAAGAATCCACAACACATCCTGCAAACACCATGAATACCTAGCACCCACCTCCACAACCATGTGTCTGCTCCTCTAAAGTGCAGTGGGGCCTCTCACATGTATGGCATGCATGATCTGATGAACATGATTCTGAACCAGTTCTATGGGTTATATATTCTTCACTACCAATCTACCTGTAGACATCTAATCTTGGGATATTTTAGGATGTCTATTAGAGTACTTTTTAAAAGCATATACTAGTTTAAAAAATGAATACTGCAATTTGACATCCTCTCATTCATCTTCAGAACCTGCTGGACCCCTTTAGGGTTGTCGGTTCCAACCCAGCTACTGTTGAGCAAAGGCAAGGTACACTCTAAACAAGTTGCCAGACTTTTGCACCCTGTTTCTGTTGCTGTCTAAAGGAGCCACTGTGGTTAGTTTCTAACTGACAAAAACCCAGTGAGAGCCACAGAGTCCCACCTTCCTCTTTAGAAAAACATATTTTATCTGTTTATGTGGTCATTAATCCATTCATTTACAAACGTGTAGCTTTAAAATATTTACAATAATTGAAGCATAAAGTTCATATTTTATTTACATAAAACAATTTTAACTTATTGTTCTTTAACATAAGCACATACAAGTTCCTTTCAAAATAAAATACAACAAATAAGTGTGTCAAAGAAGATCCTCCTGCTGCAGCAGATTTACTTGAAATAAAACTGCAGAGTAAAACATGTTTCTATCATTGTGATTTGGATGCACTGACATCCTTTTTCTGCTTTTACTATCAAATATAATTATGACTGTATTGGTGTGGAGTCCAGTTTTTCCCCCAATCTATATATGAAAATGCAAGTCTATACTTTAAGAACTTTGACCCTGAACAGCAATTAGATTCTGTTGTGCAGCAAAAGATAAGAAAAAGTTTTTTAAGATCATTCTAATAATAATCCATGCTGACAATGGATTAACCCTTTTACCATCATTTTGTTCAGTGATCTTAGTCAAAAATCTAAACAGAAATATATTTGCTGGATTGTTGTTTTAGTGGAAGATTTTTAGACCTTTAACCTCAGTTAGATATTAGTAGAAATATTTGCTATGTATCCGAATGTGGAATTTTCTGATTATGAGTTCTCTTTGAACAAAAAGGTCACATGCTGGTGTAGTGGTTAGGTTTTTCACCTTTCAGCAACAAGGCTCTGGTTTGAATCCTGGCTGGGACCTTCCTGTGTGAAGCTTCCATGTTCTCTCTCTACAGGTGTGGAATTTCTCCCACTTCTTCCCACAGTTCAATAACATGTTTCACAGGCTAATTGATGTCTGCAAACTGCTCCTGGGTGTGAGTGTGTTTGTATGGTTATTAACTGGTGATGTGATTAGGCTGTACTCAACCTTGCCCAACAGTAGCTGGGTTAGAACCAGCAGCCTTGTGACCCCAAAAGGGATTCAGTGGGTTCTGAAGATGGATGTAAAATTGCAGAATTAAGGTTTTTTTTCATAGGTTAATTGGCAACTCTAAATTGTCCCTAGGTGTGAGTGTGAGAGTGAATGGCTGTGTGATTGTTGACATTCTACCCTGCGACAGACTGGCGACCTGTCCAGGTTGTCCCCTGCCTTCGCCCACAAGAGGCCGGGATAGGCTCCGGCAGCCCCGTGACCCTGAAAGGGAAAAACGGATAAGAAAATGAATGAATGAATGAATGAATGAAATGAAAGTTTTTTAAACTAGTAAATGTTTGAAAAAGTCCTTTAATAGACATTAAAAATATCCAAAGATTAGATAACTCCAAGCAGATGTGTTGGAGACCAGTATATGCAAATATCTTATTGGTAGACTTCTAATAGAGTAACAAAGTAGAGTTATCTCAGATGTCAGTAGACATTTGATTTGAACAGTTATTGTGTTGCAGCTCTCCTCAATGGACAGATAGAGGATTGCAGGTAAAGTTCTCACTAACCTAATATTTGCTAATTTTGTTAAATAGAAATGAATACAAAAATAATTCAATCTTACATTTTTTTAAATTAAATTCTTAAACAAAAGCTAAATTAAGCTCTTTATAAAATATGTATATTTTCTGTATATGTAATTTACCTGAAAATACTTTTTACAACTTTCATTTCAATTTGGTCATGCATTCTGCAATTGTTGTGAAAGATGACATAAATTCCTTTTTTTGTTTTAACTTGGCATAAAGGAACCTTAATATTTATTTTATTTTACTTTGCCTTATACTTTTAAAATTGAAAAAAACCTGCAAAACAGCGCCCCCTGACACAATGCTTTTTGATTGACAGGTGTTGTTGCTCCTAATAACAATTAAATAATGCAGTCTATCAGCCTCTCATCAAGGTGATTTTAAGTTACTTTAAAAAATTGACAATTCAAAGTGCAACTGGTTTTGATTTTATTAAATAAATTCATTTTTAAAAAATGTTACATTTAATATTAGAATTTTTCATATGAGTTTCTACATGGCAAAACCTTGAACTGCATAATAAGTTAATATTGTAAAATGCATTTTCAAATTGCATAATTATAGTGCAAATTACATTGTCTCTTCAGAATGAATAAATTAAAGGAATATGACTTTGAATATCCATCCATTTTCCAAACCCAATTAATCCCTTTTGGGCTCACGATGATGCTGGAGCCTATCCCAGCTACTGTTGAGGAAAAGCAGGGTTCCCCCCAGACTGTCACAGCTCCAGAAAAAGTTTTTAAGATTGGCCAACTTAATATAGTTATTAGGGATGGCCCGTTTGACACGGACGCTCCGGCGCTTGTTTCACCTTCATGAAACAGAGTGGTTCAGCACAATGTTTCGGGTTGTGTGTCAACTAGCGCAGATCCCGTGGTTGATGACGTATGAAGCGCCAAATGCATCATTTGGTCGAACCACGGTTCAGAACTCACTTGTGTTTCAACAGTTGGGCGCGCTATTCTCTAGAAATACAAAATGAATCACGAACGTTTCCCGACCAGTTCTATTGTTTCTCCTGCATCGGAATCAGCATCAGTTCATTACACTTTACCATGATTCCTGGTAAAAAAAAAAAAAAAAAACACAACGTACTGTGGCTCAGGATCGTTTCAACACGGTTTCTCCTAAGACAATACACTATGAACATCATTTATAAAGAAAATACTTCTACAAATGTATGATGGCAGGTAACTTTATTAGTAGTTGAGATAGCTCAGTGTTACAGTCATGGCATCTGCATCCACAGATCCTGAGTTCAAGACTAGTGTTTCACAATTCTTTTTTTTTTTTGCTTTGCGTTTTTTTTTCTTCATGTGATGTGTGTTTTGCTGTGTCAAGCACTCGTGTTGTTTTACGTTGTTTTTTTTTAATCATCATTAACAACATTGTTTTGCTTTACGTTTTTTCATTATAATTTCCACATTAAAGTGTTACAAGGAGCTTAGTTGAAGCATATGATATACATCCATGATATACATTCTGTGTGGTTTCAAAGCTCTGAATGGTTGGTTTACTTTTCTGCCACAATTACATGAACCCCTAGAAAGGTTCATGGGGCTTCTATTCTCATCCCCAATAGTTATTAAGGGAAAATATTTTGCCTCTGGTTGAAAAGGTTTTTCCCAGTTCTGAATAAATGTTACGGTATATCAGGATGAGCCAGATGCAGGACCAGAAGACATACCACATTGAGAGCTAAAGTATTTGATAGCAAAACCCATACTACAAATCATCAAGAACTGCTAGAGCTAGAATTGAACAAGCTACACTCTGACACAGAGCGCAGAAACAGAATCACTTAAATACAGCTCAAACAAATTTAACCTAAAGTGAAGGCAGCTGTGTGTCACTCCATGGTGGGCCACCAGGGAGGGGTCGGAGTCCTCCAGGAGAGCCACAGCCTACCAGCACAAGGAACACAAGAATGAGGAAGGCAAAAAACAGTTTAACACTGTGTCAATAAATGATTCTTCACAGATATCCAAAAAAAAATGGCTTCGGTGTACCGTACTTACATTTTTTGCATAGATGAGTTTTTACCTTTTATACAATATCATATTGGTAAAAACTTTAACGTTGAAGCCAAGTTATTGCAAATCATACTTCTTGTTCTGTTTTTTTTTTTTAACTTTATGATTTTGAACATTTGACTTGTTTTTTTCTATATGAAAGCAAACATGAGGCTTTCCTTACAAGGACGTTACCTTGTCCATTCCGTTGTCAATAAAGTTGCTTCAGTGCTAAATTTGGATGCAATTTGTATCATCTTTTTGTTTGTATTAGCTTTTTAAAATAACACACCCTCGTTTTTTGGCCAACTGAAATAACATGAACATAAAAACAAGAATTATTTAGCTTTGGAGAAAAGGTAATAATGGAAAGTAAAAATTATAGAATAAGTGTTTAAAATTCAGATTTGTTACCTTTCATATTTTTCATTCAGGTTGTAAGCAGGAAGAACATTAGTGTTTAGCTCTATTGTTCCTTTATTTATGGAAAAATACCAAGGTACACACAGAGACATTGGAAACATTAACAGGTCTAAATGTCACAGTGGGTTTAAAACCAATTTATTTCTAGCATAACTTGAAAAAAGTGCCAAGAGGGATTTTTTACAACCTGGGGGTTTATTGGCATACGAGAGAGTGATAAGAAAGGATAATATTTCAAAATGGGAGGCAGCTTGCAGAAATTAATATAAAACAATATAGCTTCCATCAACCTCATTTTCATGTAACAACAAGATTCAGTTAAGAAATATGAGAAATTTAAAACGAATAAAGTAAATCTTGAATTTGCTAAAATTATTGGTGTGTTTAAATCCCTCTTAAACAGACCTAGATATGATAAAGTCTCTTTTGAAAACGAATTCACCATATAAACTTTTTTTGATTCTCTGAAACAAGAGAAGTAAACACCAGATTATCTGTTCAAAAAGGACAGAAAATTATTCCACATTTCTGTAAATCTTTAACAATGATAAGCCATTAAATGTTTGTATTATAATAATCCTGTTCTCAATGTATGGATGTATTTAGAGTTATTGTTGATCCACTGTTGCAAAAACTCTTGCAGCAAAAAACATTTCTTTGTACAAACAGCCACAAAACTGCAATATTAGATGTTTTCCTGTAATATCAAGAAACAATTCCGTTATACATCAAACCTCAAAAAGGAACCTGCCCACCTAGGATCACAGGATATTTATGCAAAAGTAAAAAAAAAGAATAGTCTGCACAACAAACACTGAAGCAGAAGTAACACTAGAGGGCAGCAATGCAGCATTTTGTCCTGCAAGTTCCATTTTGTCCTGATATCAGACTTTTTTCTTACTTTTCCATTGACCCTGACAATCATCAGTAGAGCATCCTTATGAAAAAAATTTATCGATTTATTCTGCTTTTGATCTTCTGGGATAAATTGACTTCTTCCTGTATGTTTACAAAGATAACTGGTAAATCAGTAAAGCTGGGTGCCTGTTTTGGTGTTAAGAGTCCCCCTATGTCAATTTTTTTAAATAAAAATTCTCCCAGTTGTCTTTTAGAAATAGTTAGGAAGTTTTTAACCACAATCCCAAAACTTAAATGTCTTAAAAATCCATATTTCGTGTTTATCTGAAGCATCTGTTTTCAAAATCTCCTCTGCATGGGCGTGGCTGTTAGAGCTGAGTAGCCCCACCCTTGATCCTCCTTTTCTGCAAACTCTGTCTTGCATGAATGAAGAGATTAACAAAAGGGGGGGGGGCACATATGATATAGACTGAGAGTCTCTATTCTCAAATCTTTTTGAGAATAAGAAATTTTTGGTTCCAAATCAACACTTTTTGACACACAATGTGTGGAATGACAAAACAAATGTGTGTACCAGACCCTGCTGTTAAATAAAATTACTCACGACAAAGAACTTTGACAAGTCCATGGAAAATGCTTTGAATTACATTATAATTTAGGCTAAATTACACTAGCAAGCAGCACTCGGTGTGGTTCAGAACTAAGTTGATGCAAATGCAGATTGTTGAATTCACTCACACAGCAAATAACATGAAATGCCAGAAAGAACGTGACTATTCACACGTAATTTCCCAAAGCAAAATTGGGTGTCCTGAGAGGTGACAAGATTTCACCAATATCAGCCGAATTGTCAGGATCTAGGGGCTTTTTGTGCCTTCATGGCTTGCCATAGCTGCTCAGCCTCCAGACTGCGCTGACTGATCATTCAGTACAGCTGGATCCTGGTGTATTTAAGCACCATGTCTTCACCTACACTCTGCCAGGATGCCCAAACTGAAAATAGCTAGGGAACATGGCTAAATCGAGGTTGAACGCTAAAGCAGCGGCGGGTAGGCACAGCTGTGTTGTGACTGGGAAGGAGTGGGGAGACGACGGGGGGTGTGAAAGTGAGGATAGCATGGAGATGAGCTTTGGGATTGAAACAGGGAGAGAAAAGAGGGCCAATAGTTTTGATGGAGCTGATGCTAGAAAACAAAGACAGGTGATGTCAACTGACAGTGACAAAGAGGGAGGGGATGGCTATAAGGTCATTCTGAGATTTTCAGAAGGACAAGGGTTGGGTTCTTTGAGCCTGATAAAACTGACAACTATCCTGAAGAATCAAGTGGGGGATATTAAACTCGCTAAAGTCTTGAGAGATGGGAACCTGTTTATTGTTTGTAGAAGTGAGGAGCAAACGGACAAGGCCCGTAAAATGAGAGAAGGTAGGACTGGGAGGTCAGGGGCCAAGAGGAGTGATTTGGGGCATACCCATGGAGATGTCCATTACAGAACTCAAATCTACCCTATTACAAAGTTATTCTAATAAAGGCATACTCTACCCTACGAGGGGCAGAAATAAGAGAAGAAAGGAGATTAAGTGTTTTTCAGGATGGTGTGAGAAGGGACTCTGAGAGTGTATTGTTGGCATTTATGGGAAGGAGCCTACCGGACAGAGTGTCTCTGGGATACATGTTATACACTGTGAGGGAATACATTCCTAAACCAGTTAGATGTTTTCACTGCCAGAGATTTGGACACACTGCTGCTGTGTGTAAAGGCAAGCAGAGGTGTCCCAGGTGTGGAGAAGATCATAGCTATGAGTCCTGTGGTAACAAGTTGAAGCCAAAGTGTTGTAACTGTGGGGGGGATCATAGTGCTGCATCTGCAGGCTGTCAGGTCATGAGAAGAGAAGTCCATATTCAAAAGACAAGAATACTACATAGAATTTCATATGCAGATGCAGTGAAAATGATTGGTAAAGGTTCTGATAGACAGACAGGAGTCATACATGAAGTGTCAAATAGTATACAGGACAGGAATGTTGAGGGGAGAGTTTGGTTAGATTTGAAGAAACTGGTCACGCTTGTTGCTGGAGTTATAAATGCAACGATAGAAACTAAGTTGAAAACGGAAAGAATACAAATTATTGTGAAAGTGGTGGCGAACCATTTGGACATTAATGAGTTAACATGGGAAGAGGTTCGTAACAACCTTAGTGCACAGTCTAGTCAGGAGGTGGGAAATGTGGGATAGTAAATGGTTCTTATATTACAATGGAATGCAAGGAGCTTATTGGCGAATAGACAGGAATTTAAAAAGTGTATAGATGACTTGAATCAAAAAACAGATATATGTTTTCAAGAGACGTGGTTAAGGCCATATTTAGATTTTAGAATTTCCAAATATACAGGAATCCGGTGTGATAGAGTAGAGGGAGGGGGAGGTGGATGTGCCACCTTTATTAAAAATAATTTCAATTACAGGGTGATTAAAATAGGAACACAAGAGGACTTTATTGGCATTGAAATTTATATTGGTCTGGGGAGATTGTATGTTATAAATTACTATAATCCATGCAAAAAGTTAGATCTCAGTCTTCGTAAATCAATTATTCATCTGGACAATGGTTATGTCATTGTTTGTGGGGATTTTAACGCACATAACACATTAGGGGGGGGATGCTAATGGTGAGGTATTGGAGGATCTGATGGATGAATTACACTTGGTGTTTCTCAATGATGGGAGAAGAACAAGAATAAATGTTCGAACAGGGAACATGTCAGCACTAGATCTCACTTTTGTTTCAAATGTCTTGGTAGGTTGGTAGAACCATCAATTAATGAAAGGGAAGGAAGATGGCTTTTTCATAAAGCAAAATGGGATGAATTAACTTATATGTGTGAGGAGGAATATTCAAATATTAGTATAGAGAGTACTGCTGAAGAAATGGAAAAGAAACTTAGAAATGTAATAATTTCAGCGGCGGTAAAGACAATTCCAAGAAGTAAAGCAACTATGACGAGGAGAAATATTCCATGGTGGACTGAAGACTGCAAGATAGCAGTTAAAAATAGGAATAAGGGTTTGAAACTCTTGAAACAGACTCATACATATGAGAATCTGTTGAACTATAAGAGACTTTGTGCACAGGCGAGAAGGATTCTTAAAAAGGAGAAAAGGGAGTACTGGAGGGGTTTTTATGATATAATTGGTCGAACAACTCCGGTTAGTATGGTTTGGGAGATGATTAGGAAAATGAAGGGTATAAGAACAGAGTTACAATGTCAAGTATTAAAAATAGGTGATGACCTGGCGATATCTGATATGGATAAAGCTGAAATGTTGGCTAAAACCTTTGTGAGAAGTCAAAGTAATGAGAATTTGTCGGGATATAGGAAAGGGAGGAGAGATGAAATAATGGCATGGCACTACAAGGAATTTGATAGTAACAGTTATTTGATAGCTATGGATGCCCTGTTTACATTGAATTGGATTTAGCACTACATAAGTCTGGAATTACATCATCAGGTAGGGATGGTATAAGTTATGTTATGTTGAAGCATTTAGGTAGGAAAATGAAGTTGAAATTATTGGACATGTATAATAGAATCTGGTGTGAAGGTAAATTGCCAACCAATTGGAAAGAGGCTGTCGTTATTTTTATATGAAAACCTGGGAAATATCCAAGCAGCCCAGAAAATTACAGGCTCATAGCACTCACATCACATGTTGGTAAAATAATGGAAAGAATGATAAATGAGAGGTTTTATTATTACCTGGAAAGTAAAAATTTGTTGTCTCAATATCAGAATGATTTTAGGAAAGGTCGAGGGACAATGGACCCTGTAGTCTGCCTAGAAGCAGACATTAGGAAAGCCCAAGTAGATAAAGAATATTTGGTGGCAGTATTTTGTAATATAGAAAAGGCTTATGATATGGTCTGGAAAGAGGGTTTTTTGATCAAATTAGGTAGTTTAGGACTTCATGGAAGAATTTATAATTGAATTAAGGAGTTTTTATTTAATAGATATGTTCAAGTTAGGATAGGGAAGTCTTTTTCTAATAGATAAATAGTAGATAATGGAACCCCACAAGGAAGTGTGATTAGCCCTGTGCTGTTTTCAATTATGATTAAGGATATATATAATTCCATTGGATGCGAATTTGGGAAAGCATTATTTGCAGATGATGGAGTCTTGTGGAAGAGGGGACAGAATATTCGTTATGTGGAGAGAAAGATACAAGACACTATTATGAAGGTGGAAAACTGGTCCTATGATTGGGGAATCAAATTTTCAGTGACTAAAACAAAATGCATGGTTTTTAATATGAAACGTGAAACTGTTTTGAACTTAAAATTATATGGAGAAGTATTAGAGCTAGTGCATAGAGGTAAGATCTTAAGCCCGAGCCCGAGTCCGAACCCGACCCGACACGAATTTCGGGTCGGGTCGGGTTCTAAATGACAGTCATTACGTTCGGGTCGGTTCGGGCCGGGCTTCTCTCTCGCTGACTTTTTTAATAAATATATTGTAATGGCTGCAAAGAAGCTCCTTAGGCAGCGGTTGTCAAACAGCTCTTTATTAATCCTGGATGTCAGAACGGTTACCGCACGAACCGAAAGGCACAGCCAGCTTCTTCTTACTCAGAGGGAGAACGTTCCCTTGGCGCACACACACACACACACACACAGGTAGACCCCGCCCCCTCCACCAGTCACCAGCCTACCGTTGATTGACACACACTGTGGTCCCGCAACTGGCAGAACGAGGGGGGGCGCCGGCCACCCGCAGCGTGTCGTGAACGTAATCTTCCCTCCCCAAGTCCGCATCTATTTTGTTTAGGGATCCCTGATATGGAGCAGCAGGAAGTCAAGGAGAAACTTCAGACAGGGGAGCTGAAAAGGCAAACGCGCACCGCCGCGGCTGCAGTATTTCTCCGCGTAATGAAGCGAGTGCTTATCATCCAGATCTCTCTGTCACTCTCTCTGTCTGGCCTCGTATTCTGTGTTCCAGCGTTATTTCATTGATCAAATGCATTTGTCATGTAGGGATTAACCTATGCGCAGCGCTTCCAGCGGAACTCTATGCCACAACAGTGAGCTTATACGCGCGCGGCTGCAGCGACCACTCTCTGTTCGAAAGAAAAAAAACTTTCATGATCATAAAAATATGTAGATTATTTTACCTTTAAGAAATCTGGCGATTTTCTTCTGCCAAAAATACTATGGGATACATTGAAATTTCGAGTTTGCTTCGGGCTCAGTCCTGCAAATCAACTTAATTGGTCGGGTTCGGTCCGAGTTCGGCTTTAATGCCAGCGGGCCTGTATCGGGTCGGGCCGGATTTTTTAGGCCCGATCTTACCTCTACTAGTGCATAGTTTTAAGTATCCGGGAGTTATATTTGATACAAAGTTGAAATGGAGAATATTGATAGTATAGTAGGGAGGTGTAAGAAAGTCGTAAATATAATGAGATGCTTGAAAGGCACTGTGTGGGGAGCTAGTGCACAGGCTTTAAAACAAATATATGTTACAATGATTAGGTCAGTGGCAGATTATGGAATTATTGTTTACAATAAAGCTTGCAAAACGCTGTTACATAAGATAGAGGTCATCCAAAATCAGGCGTTGAGAATATGTACTGGGGCTGTGAGGTCAACTCCTGCTGTGTCATTACAAGTTGAAATGGGAGATCTACCATTGAATCTCAGAATTAAACAACTGCTGCTTAATTATTGGGTGAGAATACAGGGTTGTGTAGAGGTGGAACACATGGTTAGGAGAGCTACTGCTCCATGTTGGGAAAGTGGTAGTGGGTCAAACGAAAGTGTTGCTTGGAAATTAGATAGACTAGCGAGAGAAACAAACATTAAAACCCTAGTTAAGACAGTTTTGTACCCACCCACTCCTCTCTGGGTTTTTCCAACCGTACAAGTGGATTTGTATCTCCACAGGAAGATGGAGGGTAGCAAAGATAAGGGAAACTGGGATGAAATAACAGCAGACAGGTTAGACACAGTCCATGCTTCATATATTCCCACATATACAGATGGATCTAAAGGACCAGACACAATGAGAACTGGTTTTTCTTTCTGTATCCCTACATTGGGAAAATATGTCGGAATTAAGACGTCAAAGGATATTTCAGTTTTTGCAGTTGAAATGTTGGCAATATCATTTAGTTTACTCTGGTAAGAACAGAATAGAATTGGAGATGGTATAATTAGCTCAGACTCATTGTCAGCTTTGATGTCTCTGAAGTCTTACTATTCTGATTGCAGATTAGATATATTGTATAAAATTTACGAGAGTTTGTTCAGGTTGGAAAAATTGAAAATAACCATCAGATTTATGTGGGTACCAGCACATAGGGGGGTGGAGGGAAATGAAATGGCTGATTTTCTGGTTAAAAAGGGCGTTGAAACGGGGGTATAGAGATGGAAATTCCATTAGGTAGAACGGAAATCAGGGCGATTATTAGGAGGTGTATTATGAAGAATGGCAGATGGGAAAGGGAGAGGAAAGGTCGACATTTATTTAGTATTCAAGAAAAAGTAGGGAGAGGTATGAATGTCAGAGTAAACACCAGAGATCACGGCATAATATCACGGTTGAGGATGGGACACACTGGTTTAAATAATACATTGCATCTGATAGGGAAACATCCAACTGGTTTGTGTGAGTGCAGGAAAGGGGAAGAGTCAGTGGAGCACGTTCTGTGTCACTGTGAGCTGTATGGGGAAGAAAGGCGACAGCTGGAAAGTAAAGTACGGTTGATAGAGGGTGAACAGCTGAGTTTGAAGAAGCTTTTGGGAGGGGAGGAGAATTTAAATGGAGTTATTATAGGTTTTCTGAGCAGGACCAGGTTATTGAGGAGAATTTGGGGATTTTGTTTTTCTTCTTTGGTTAGGTAATCCCCACTCTGACCTATGCTCCAACACAGTAGGTGGCGGTAATTCACGTTCACCTTGCCCCTGGTGGCAGACAGCGCCTGTGTTTGGCAGCAGAGCGGCCACCAGAGTGTGAATGTGTGAGGCATTGAGTGAATGGGTCTGTGACTGTAAAGCGCTTTGGGCCTTGTAGGTAGAAAAGCGCTATATAAGTATACGCCATACGCCATTTACGTTGGTGCCTCCTGCCCATAAAACCACAAGAAGAAGAAGAAGAAGAAGAAGGACAGTCTGCCAGTTTCTTGTGTTTCCTACCCTTGTGCAAGCATCAGCAAGTTGATGGTTCTTTCTGCTGATGTTGATCCCAGTTCTGTTTTTGGACGTCAAGTCTGTCCCTTGTTGATGTGTTGCCTACATTTGGATTTTGGATAGAATTTTGTGGGCGTGACCATGGACTGGATTTTCATGGATTCTCTGGAATCTCTGGTGTTTTTATTAATGTTGTGAATATTATGAAGCGCCTGTTCGTTCATTATTTTATATTTAATCCGTGTGGTTGGTGCTTTTTTTGTGGAAGAACAGAGCTCCCAGGAGAGGCTAACACGCGCTAACAACATTAGCCTTGTTTGATAAACTCATGCGGGAAATGCCGCAATCTGCATCTTGGCTGCACGTAAATATGTGGGAATAACATCAGCCTTTATTTTGTCGGGACACGACTAGAAACACAAATCCACGTGATTGTTTGAATGGTTTCTAAGGACTGAACAACATTCTGCTTCGAAAAGTTCGCACAACGCCCCAAAGCTGCTGTGAGCTGGAAGTCCGAGCTCTGCCCGGAGACCCGGTTCTCCTGACAGCAGCTAACCAAGAGCGACGGGACGGATCGCAGTCACACAAACAACAAAACGCACACGTAACAAAGCATCCTCCCCTCACAAAGTTATCAATCCAGCTGCTCTGCTCAGAGACACAGTTCGTTCGGTCCACCGGCACACGAGCCAGGACCGCGCAGGGTCCCGCTCCACCCCGGCACCCCCTCTTGAGGGGTTTAAGAGAGGCGGAGAGCCAGAGGTGCGAAGCGGAGTGGCGCTTCACACCGGGCGTCTGCAGAGCAGCTGGTCGGTCCTGTTTGAGCTCCTAAGCTTTCTCTCAGTGAAACACCGTCTATTCGTGACGTAAAACCAGAGCAGTAGTGAAACAAGAGCGGAATGAACCGTTTACATGAACAACAATCGGTTAAACGATCGGTATAACCCACCTATTTCGAACCGGAAGAAATTTTGATCCGAATGAGTCTGATCGGGGCAGACTATTCCGAACGGCGTGTTTACATGACGCATTTTCCTTCCGATCGGGCGTTCTTTCTGATTACTTTTGCCCATGTAAACGCAGCTACAGTCTTTCTTTTGTTTCCTTCCTCTGCTGCAAGTGCTGACTGAAGACACCTGGTGGAGATCTGACAAGCTGTGCAATCAGGCCCCAGAGCCAGCCACCAGGCCTGCATATAAGCTCCTCTTTCTGGATCGCAAACCAGATTAATGCGAACAGCTCTTTATGTTGGAGATTGTGGGACGTTTGTGGACAGGTAAGACAGGGACACCTCATGTAACTTGACACACTAGGTAAGTTGGTTGGTGCCACCCCTGGTATGTTTTATCACCTCTTTATAGATAAGTCAGTGAGACTTTTGTTTTCTTGTTTTAGTTTTAGAGCTGTGATAGCGAGGCAGGGTTTTGTTCTATTTATTTCATTCCTTTGGCCCAACCTTAGTCCCTTCCGCCCCTCCTCGTTCAATAAAACCCTTAAAAACCTTACATTGTGTGTGTTTATGTTATGTACACTCCAGCCCTAGACCTATACGTTTGTGGACGTAACAATATTAATAAATAATAATAAATATAAATCAATTATTTAATAAATAATAATAAATCAACAATAAGTTAATAAATAAGAAGAAGAAGAATAATAGGTCAACAATAGATTTACCCTTCTGATTCATGTAAGGGATCAATTTGTGTGACAGAGATGGTATGGTGCCGGGTTTCAAGTGAGCAGTCTGGCCTCTTATCAAAATCTGTTTCTTCAAAATCTTTTGAACATAGTCCGACTGTATTGCTAGTTGGTTCCACAGTGATCACTCTGTGTTAACTCTTTTTATTGCTAAGGCCCACTTTTTCCTTAAGTCTGAATCCATTGGAAACCTGCAAGAAAAGTTCAGTCACTGAGTCAGAAATGTATAAATCTATATTACTATAATAGCCTAGTCCTAGTATACTGCATATAGGTTTAAAAAAATAAAGTTTACATTTATGTCAATGGCAAATTATACGTACATCATGCGGCATGTTGATAATAGCCCAGCAGCATTGTGCATGTCAACATGTGTACTATAAATGAAGCCCTGCAGCATTAAAAGAAAAAAAAATATACTACATACCTGACAAATGTTATGCCTTCCTCCTTTGGGGACTCATTTCTCCGATTTTGGCTGTTGAAACCCAAACAATGAACTGGCATTTTGCAAAAAAAGTGTTCACAGGCACGCACTGCAGCAGTAACTTGACCTCCCCAAGATGGCGGTGCTCTCCTCCCATGAGGAACCATGTGATGTCTCCTCTAGCGATATAACTCATTGGGGCCAAAAACGCAGATGAAGAAAACTCAGAAATGGAGTTTTAATCTTACATTTTACAAGAACACGTTAAAAACACCCTAAAATACATTTTTCATTGGAGTGGGTCTTTAAAGAGATTTAGTTTGGCAATTTGAAAATGGTTAGACTTCAGAGAAGGCAACAGTATAAACCTCAAATGAATGCAACTAAAGCGGTCTTGAGCCTTGAGAGCTGCGGCTCTCTGTGGTTTTGTTAAAAAGCTGTTATGATCTAAGATCGTCGTGGTGCCTTTAACATCGTCAGGATGTGCGAGTGGGAAAGAGGAGGAAAGCAGCATGAAGATGCGGAGGGGGCGTGTCTGTGACTGTGAATGCGGACCAGAGACTGTAAAGGCTGTTGTATTTTTGTGAGTAGGTCTGAACCAGGAGCGGGTCAGAACCAGGCGAGCTGCTCATCCCTGGAGCAGATCCCCTGGGCTGACGACTACGGTTGGCAAGCAATAAACAGGAAAGGTTATTAAAAACAATTTTAAAACCTAAAACAAAAACCTAACAGTTGGAGTATTTAAAAAAAATCTAAATGTAGAAATTTTCTAGGTAAAGTTCTATGTGACTATCAACCTGCATCATCGCCACGACTCCCACAGACGTGTAATCCCAACAATGTTCCGACTCATGTAGGACAACAATGGAGAATTTTGAGAAAATTGAAGTTCCTGAGGAAAACTGTACATTTAATGGCATCTGGGCAGATTTGTTTGCTTTCAATCACTTTAGCAATACAAATAATATGTAATGAGGAATTAGCAAACAACAAAGTCTCAAATGTGGCAAGGCATTCCAGAATAAATGCCCATCTTTTGCCCAAAAACATCCTGATCCAGACGAGAAGAAAAGTTTTATGTTGACAAAAATCTATTTGAGAAGTGGATTAACTGCTAGTTAATTACGACATATTTGCTAGTTTTGTGGCTTTTCTGGAAGAAGTTATCATCGAAACCCATAAATGACAGAGGATAAAAAAAAATTATGATCTCTTAAGAAACTTTAAAAATGAATGAAATTTTTCCATTCACTGGGCAATGCTGTGCAGAAAGAATAATACACCTTGGTAAACCCTGTGCTTCTTGTTTTTACAAGACATTCACACCTTTAAAGAAAAGTAGTTTCAATGAACTGATGCTGATAAATTTCAATGGTGTCATTTTGGTAGAGGCCTTGTGGTTAGAGTGTCCACCCTGTAACTGGAAGGTCGTGAGTTCAAACCCAGGCTGAGTCATACCAGAGACTTTAAAAATGGGACCTACTGGGACCTGCTTGACACTCAGCATTAAGGGGTTGGATTGGGGGGGTTGAACCACCAAATGGTTCCTGAGTGCGGCTGTTTCTGCTCCTCACCGCTCCCCCAGGGGGTGGGTCAAATGCAAAAAAAACTTTGCACCCCTAGTTGTGTGACAGATAGTGGGATTTTAACTTTATGTGTCTATAGAGCGGTGAGTAATTTAATTGGATGCTGACTTACATCACTGAGTCTCATTATGAAAAGATATTCACAGCTTTAAAGATAAGTATTTATAATGAGCTGATGTTGAATAATTAAAATGATTCATTTATTCATTCATTTTCGGTACCGTTTTTCCTTTTCGGGGTCACGGTGCTGCCAGAGCCTATCCTGGTCACTTGTGGACGAAGGCAGGGGACACCCTGGACAGGTCGCCAGTCTGTCGCAGGGTAGAATGTCCTCAGTCACATGTCCATTCACTCTCACAGTCATACCTATGATCCAGGAGAGAACCCATGCATACATGGGGAGAACATGCAAACTCCACACAGAAAGGTCCCCCATTGATTTTGTTTTTCACGTCCCCCAGCCGGGACTTGAACCAGGGGCCCTCTTGCTGTGAGGCAAGAGGGCCCCACTGCGCCACCGTGCAGCCTTAATTAAAATGAGAGAGATGTTATTTCAAATAGAAACACTGCAGTGAGTTATAAAAACAGACACTTTTACTGAGTGTGCTTCTGTTGGTTTCTTCCTTTCTATCCGTTTACTGTTACTATAGTGAGGGGCTTTACTTAACAGCTTAGTATGTATTTGAGGAAAAAGGTCCCTTATTTAGGCCATTATGATCCATTATGACAACCTTACTTTATTGGAATAATCTTAACTAAATTTTACTTTAATGATCTGGATTCAATTGTAATGAAAAAAACTTTGATGATTTTGACTTTGAGTTTCTGTAAGCTGAGTTGTGTTTTAATAAAATATTGAATGAAACTAAACTGAATGTTGTTCCAGTTGGATTTAGAGAAACTTCAAGAAACTGAGTTGATGTGGTTCAAATCATCCAGAGAATTCAGAGTGGCAGCAGTTTAATGCAATTTCCCACAAGATTCTGGTTATGTAACAATTGGATCAAAATACTCCACAATCTTTCCTTGAAAAGGCAGAGATGGCACAGTTATTCATCAAAATAATCCAGATTCCACTTTTTTATATAAATTATAGTCAAATGATCAAGAATATCAAATCTAATAAAAGCTGCTGATTTTTAGCGTCGCATTTCTTACGTCTTTTTTGGTCACTAAATCAGCGGGACAAAACCTCCAAAATAAGCAGAAGTAATCTTCATCTAAACATAAGTGGGAAGTGGTTCCGGCGGTTGAGCAGGTCGTCCAGTGATCGATGGGTCAGAGATGGTGATGGTCAGAGGTACCATAGATGCGAACTGGCAGCCACGCCTCTGTTATCACCAAGTATGAATGAGGAGTGAATGAATAATGGACACATTGTAAGAGCTTTGAGAATCTGGAAAAGAGCAGATAAATCTAATCCATTAATATTATAAAAAGCAGAAAAATTTGACCTGCTGTCCAAATGCATGGACATCATTTTTTGGGGTATATTACCACGTTAGTTAATTGTGCTAAACTGGAGCCTTGTGGCTACATGTGTAGAGGGTTAGCTCAAATATTAGCTCAGGTCTTAATCTCTGGTTAGACAAACTGAATCATCTGTATTTCTGCTTGGTTCTGTCACTTCTTTATTTATGAAGGTTCTAGGATGTTAGAATATTAGGCAGTGGGAGGATTTTTACTGTAGCCACACAGGAAAAAGGCTCTGGTTCAAATCCTAACGGAGTCCTTTCTGTGTGGAGTTTTCATGTTTTCCATGTTCATGTTTGGGTTTTCTTCAGACGTTCTGGCTTCTTCCCAAAGACCAAAATCCTGCTTCATGTTGGTCCTTCTGAAAAGAATCTGTTAGGAATGAATGTGAGTGTGTGTGGTTGTCTGTGTCTGAGGTCTCGTAATGGAATCTGAAACTGATGACTTTGTACTAATTGGGTATAGAAAGTTGGTGGATAAACTTGTGTAAAACTGTGTCTTCATGTTCAGAACTAAAAAGAAAAGTGAAGAAATTGGACAAGAAAGAAAAAAAAGATCAACTTCAAAGAAGAAGTAGAATTTATCAGTAACTGTAGCTGCTTTGTTTCTCAGTTAAAATGATTTTCTTTACCATGTAAAACTCTAAAACTACATCTTTTATTCAGAAACTTTCAGCTGAGCTTCAACAGAGATCACTGAAAACAGTTTGTTCAAAATTATTTATCATTAAGAGTAAATGAACCATCAAAGCTCCAATGACCTTAAGAGGATTTAAAAGATGACTTCCTCTGTCACAGCAGGAAAAAAACATACATTTAGATAAACATCTATTTATGCACCACACTGGCTTTAAAACAGAGAAGTTGCTTTTTGAGCTTCTTCTTAGCAACTGAAGACAAAACCTTCTTGTTTCTCTGTTTCAGCTGCAGACTCATCCGGTGAGAAAACATTTACTTTTAGTCTTTAGATTTTCTCTTTCTATGCTTTTTTATAAACTATGGAGAAATGTTAAAAGACTATTACTAATACTGTGGTCTTATTTATATCCAAAACAAAAAACATATTATTTAAAATATTTGGAGATAAACTAAGATGTTTAATTAAAAATGAATTGAATTATAGATTTTTTAAAACACAAATAAACCAAAGTAGTTTCTTGTTTGAAACAGAAATAAGTAAAACATCATATTTTATATATTTGATCTAAAAATAAATTATAATGTCTAAGTAAAATTAAACCTGAAGTGCTTTTCTCTTAAAAGATACATACATGAAATATATTATTGAACCTGGAAAATAGGGAAATATCCACAGATATAAAGTTTTAGTGTAAGCTGTTTGTATTAGTAATTTTTACACCTTAAAACTTTATTTCTTTCCAAATAGTCATCTAGTTTCCACAGAGATGAAGGATGAATGTAGGAGTTTGCTGGCAGCTCCGTCTGTGAAGGTGCTGACAGTCAACATGTTCCTGAGTGTCTTCTTCCTTCCAGGTCAGATGTTTGTTCTCTTTCATCTGCAGACATTTTTCAGTCATTTCTGCTTTGAAATATTTATTCTAATGTTGTTTAAAGGCTCCATGTGGAACAAACTGCAGCTGAACTGCAGTTTATCAGAATTTATCATTAAATCCACATCATCTTCATCATTACAGGAGTTTGGGCTAAATGTGGAGTAACATCAAGCCTCCACATTACTGTACCAAAGAAGCTGGAAGCTTTGAGTGGATCCTGTTTGATAATTCCATGTAGCTTTACTACTACACCAGGAAATGGAAAGAAGTTTGACAGCACTAGAGAAAGCTTTGGAGTGTGGATGAAGAATTACCACACTTTTGGCAAACATCCACAGAATGTGATTTTCAACAGCAGTAAGCAGGAAAACATCTATCCAATGAGGATCATTGGAAACCTGACACAGAAAAACTGCACCACTTTGTTTTCTAATTTAACCTCAAAATATACAGAAAAATATTATTTTAGGATTGAAAATGGAGAATTTAAAACAACCGAATGTTGCAATTATGCTGCGATAAAAATTCAAGGTAAGAACTTTTTCTATTTTTGACAATTACACTGATGTTAGTTGTTTTTCTAGTGAAGGAAATGACAGCCTATGTTAGAAAACAAACATTTGGACTTTAGTTGTTTGTATTAATTAGTTTTTTCTCTGTGTTTGATGTGGAAGCACAGATTCTCCTCAGAGTCCCAGCATTGAAATCCCAGATGGTCTGAAGGAGGGGGCGTCTGTCTCCATCACCTGCTCGGCTCCCACTCCCTGTCCTCACTCCCCTCCTGAACTCACCTGGAATCACCAACCAGACTCTCAGAGACAAACGGAGAAAAACACGGATGGAAGCTTTACGACTAAAATCCAGAAGAACATCACTCTGTCAGACACTCATGATGGATCGATCATCAAGTGTTCTGCCAGATATCCTGTGAATGAAGGTCCACCAAAGACAGCAGAGACACACATGACTCTCAATGTTTCATGTAAGTGATCTGTCAGCACATCACACTTCAGCTGCTTCTGATGAATAAAGTTTCTGTGTCACATTTTCCTCAGATGCTCCTAAGAAGACCTCAGCATCCATCAGTCCATCAGCTGTAGTGTCAGCAGGTAGCCGGGTGACGATGACCTGTTCCAGCAGAGCCAAGCCTGCTGTCAGAAACTTCAGCTGGTTCTGGAGCAGCAAAGATGGAGACGTGAAAATAGCTGAAGGAGACTCTTACAGCCTGAATGCAACAGAAGGAGGAGGAGCTTATTACTGTGTGGCTACAAATGATCTGGGGAACCAGACGTCTCCAAAGATTAATCTGACTGTTGAATCTTTACCAGGATTTACAGGTAAAGAAGTTGCACATTTCAATCTTTTTTGGGGAAAATATGAAGTTAACCAGTATTAAATCAATAAGTCATATCATTTTGTCCATGAGAAAGATTTAAATATGCGCCATCAACTGTGGGGAAAAGTAGGAGTATATGTGGCGTGGACCAAAACTAAAACGGCTGCAGACAAAACTGTTATGATCACTGTGAGTAGGGGGCGTGGCAGACCTTCTCCCTGGTGCCTCTCTACTCTGCACACCTGATTGTCATCTCATCACCTTGTCTTTAAAAGCCTGCACCTTCCTCTTTCTCCCTGCCAGATGATTACAATTCAGTAGTTCTTAGCACCTGTCCTGTATATCTGTCTAGCTCCGATAATTCAGCATCCTGTCTGATTTAGTTTCTTGTTACTAAGGAATAAATTGTCAACCTGCCCTCGGCTTCAGTCTCTGCTTTGGGATCCTTCCACTCAACCTAACACAAATCATCTCAACTCAAAATTGTTCAAATCTATCAATCATGGATTATGGGTTAAATTAAACTGAAATGCAGAACAACTTAATGAAAACAAATAGCATTAGCTTTTCTCTTGAGGTCAAATTGCAACAAGAGGGTGCTATAGTGAAAAAATATGAGTATTTTCATTAAAGGTAAAAGCAAATAATAATAATTAATATTAATAATTAAATTTAAAGGCCTTGATTTAACATAGAATATATTTAAATTGACCTGCTAAACTGAAGGTACAAACAATTTCACAGAGGTAGTCATTAGATTTAGTTATGAGAGGACACTTTTATGTAAAACTACTAATAAATGAGGAACAAGACAAGCAAGAAAAAAAAAAAAAACAGATGTGGGTCCCACAATGTAATAAAACGACTTCTTCTTTTAAGGTGCCACAGTAAGTTTCAAAGTAATTTAGGTTTTAGGCTTTTCTTTGGAGATTCTCCAGTGAGTGTTCAATTTAACATGAGAAATATAATACATTTTTAAAATTCTTTATCATTTATTATAGGTTTTCATTTAAGTTTTGGGGAAACTATTGTCCCTTGTTTCTTTTAGCAAGTTTTGATCATTTGTTTTTTCTTCAGATAATCAATATTTGAAATACATCATCTCTGGAGCAGCTGCTGGGATCCTCCTTCTCCTCCTGATTGTCTGTATTGGGTAAGTTCTTCCCTCCTGTTTACCACCTTTGATCTGTTGTCACTTTAAATTATCTTTATGTCTCTCTGATGTCTTTCAGGTGTTTTAGAAAGAATAAGCAACAGCAGCAGGTTAGTAAGGAGTCAACTTTACCTCACAATGCTCAAGTATTGGATAATCATTTTCAGGGATTTAGTATTAATAATGTACCAGAGTACTTGAAGTTGAATAAGATGTTATGTTTGTCTGTTTTACTCCTGTTCTCTCATCAATAAAGTATTTCCTGTTCATAGCTAGAAGAAGTTAAAAGCACATACTATCCATCAACAATTAATTGCAATCTACAAGTCTGAAAAGAAGTCAAACATTTCTAAAGTCTGTTTTAAAACTGGGATTTTCTCCTTACAAATATTCTTTATTCATATTGTTGATGTTTTCAACAGCAACAACCTGCAACTGAGCTTGAACTTCAAGGACCAACTGTTGAAACTGAAGATGAGCTACATTATGGAGACTTGAACTTCAAACAGAGATCTGAGGGTTCCTCAGCCTCTCCACAGGACAGAAGCCAGCAGCAGGACACTGTGTACGCAGAGGTCAAAGGGTCTCAAAGGGGAAACATTTCCACACAGGCTGCTGACAAAACAGAAGATATCTATGCTCAAGTGAAGAAAAAATGATGTTAGTTCACCCAGAAATGTGACCAAATCTGTTCTTTAAGTGTCTTGAAGAACAACTGTTGCATTGGTCAGGATACAGAAAACAGGAAAATGAAGATGAAGATGTGTTCTTTCAATGCTCTTTCTGCTTTGAGAATCGTCTTGTTTATGAATATTATAGTTCAGGAATTATTTAACTGTACTGATCTCATTTAATTCCAGTGTGTTTATCCTGTATTTCTGACACTGAGTTTTTGCTAAATGAGAAATTAGGAATGAGAACCTTTTCATTCATACATTCATTTTCTATACAGTTTATTCCCTTTCGGGGCCGCCGGAGCCTATCCCTGCCACTTGGGTGAAGGCAGGGGTTGCCCTGGACACGCTAGTCTGTCGCAGGGTAATGAGAACCTTTTTGGACATTTAATACATATTTGTTCCTCAAATATGCTCATAAAAAGCTCTTTTGTTTGTCACAATATTCTCTCTCTTTTGACTATTTCAGTATTTATATTGTGTTTTTTTCAGGGCAAATCTTTTAACTCTTTTTTACCTCTTCATATTTTACTACACTGTTGGCAATAATGACAATTTTCATTAAGTATTTACATTTTATTGCAGCATCATTAGAAATATTTTTACTTACATTTTTTAGTGACACGTGTTAATGAACATGTAAACTGTAGTCAGTGTTGTGTAATGTATAGCTATTTCTATGAACCCAAATCCTGTTAGCAATTTTCTGAACTTTTTGTTATTTCGTAATTTTGTCCCCAACCCCTGTACCAGTACCGGCCTGTAAGACAGTTGCTGATGGGCGACAGAAGAACAAAAACACAACCTTCTTTTTTTATGTGTAATATGATTCTGAAGGAAGTTTTATTTTGAAAAACTACTGAGTCGTCCCCACTACCTCTGACTCATTCTTGATGAATGTCAAGTCTTTCCGTCACGTGTCGAAAATCTATCTGGCAGGTAAAGCATACATGGAGCGGCACAATCAAGTGGCTGGAATAATATACAGGAACATGTGTGCAGAAAATGGACTGGAAACCCCAAGGTCAAAACGGGAAACACCTCCGAAGGTGGTAGAGAATGAGAGGGCAAAGGTCCTGTGAGACTTCCAGATCCAGACTGATAGGATGGTAATGGCGAATCAACCAGACATCGTAGTGGTGGATAAAGAACAGAGGAAAGCCGTTGTGGTGGATGTGGCAGTGCCAAGCGATGGGAACATCAGGAAGAAGGAACATGAGAAACTGGAGAAATACCAGGGACTCAGAGAAGAACTGGAGAAAGCCTGGAAAGTGAAGGTGACGGTGGTGCCTGTGGTAATTGGAGCACTTGGGGCAGTAACCCCCAAGCTGGAGGAGTGGCTACAACAGATACCTGGAAAGACCTCAGACCTCTCAGTCCAGAAAAGAGCAGTGCTAGGAACAGCTAAGATAATGTGCAGGACCCTCAAGCTCCCAGGCCTCTGGTAGAGGACCCGAGCTTGGAGGAGAAACCGCCCACGGAGGGTGAGAGGGGCGTTTTTTTTTATTTATTTATTTTTTATATATATATCCAGAAGGGTCACAACTCAACACATGAACTTACCTCACAACACTTTAATTTACCTCACAACACATGAACTTACCGCACAACACTAAATTACCGCACAACACATGAACTTACCTCACAACACTTTAATTTACCTCACAGCACTTTAACTTACCGCACAACACTTTAACTTACCGCACAACACATGAACATACTGCACAACACATGAACTTACCTCACAACACTTTAATTTACCGCACAACACTTTAACTTACCGCACAGCACTTTAACTTACCTCACAACACTTTAACTTACCGCACAGCACTTTAACTTACCTCACAACACTAACTTACCTCACAACACTTTAACTTACCGCACAGCACTTTAACTTACCTCACAACACTTTAACTTACCGCACAACACTTTAACTTACCGCACAACACATGAACATACTGCACAACACATGAACTTACCTCACAACACTTTAATTTACCGCACAACACTTTAACTTACCGCACAGCACTTTAACTTACCTCACAACACTTTAACTTACCGCACAGCACTTTAACTTACCTCACAACACATGAACTTACCTCACAACACTTTAATTTACCGCACAACACTTTAACTTACCTCACAACACTTTAACTTACCGCACAACACTTTAACTTACCTCACAACACTAACTTACCACACAACACTTTAACTTACCGCACAACACTTTAACTTACCACACAACACATGAACATACTGCACAACACATGAACTTACCTCACAACACTTTAACTTACCGCACAACACTTTAACTTACCTCACAACACTAACTTACCACACAACACTTTAACTTACCGCACAACACTTTAACTTACCGCACAACACATGAACATACTGCACAACACATGAACTTACCTCACAGCACTTTAACTTACCTCACAACACTTTAACTTACCGCACAGCACTTTAACTTACCTCACAACACTAACTTACCACACAACACATTAACTTACCGCACAGCACTTTAACTTGCCGCACAACACATGAACTTACCTCACAACACTTTAACTTACCGCACAGCACTTTAACTTACCTCACAACACTTTAACTTACCGCACAACACTTTAACTTACCGCACAACACATGAACATACCGCACAACACTTTAACTTACCTCACAACACTTTAACTTACCACACAACACTTTAACTTACCGCACAACACATGAACATACCGCACAACACTTTAACTTACCTCACAACACTTTAACTTACCGCACAACACTTTAACTTACCTCACAACACTAACTTACCACACAACACTTTAACTTACCGCACAACACTTTAACTTACCGCACAACACATGAACATACTGCACAACACATGAACTTACCTCACAGCACTTTAACTTACCTCACAACACTTTAACTTACCGCACAGCACTTTAACTTACCTCACAACACTAACTTACCACACAACACATTAACTTACCGCACAGCACTTTAACTTGCCGCACAACACATGAACTTACCTCACAACACTTTAACTTACCGCACAGCACTTTAACTTACCTCACAACACTTTAACTTACCGCACAACACTTTAACTTACCGCACAACACATGAACATACTGCACAACACATGAACTTACCTCACAACACTTTAATTTACCGCACAACACTTTAACTTACCGCACAGCACTTTAACTTACCTCACAACACTTTAACTTACCGCACAGCACTTTAACTTACCTCACAACACATGAACTTACCTCACAACACTTTAATTTACCGCACAACACTTTAACTTACCTCACAACACTTTAACTTACCGCACAACACTTTAACTTACCTCACAACACTAACTTACCACACAACACTTTAACTTACCGCACAACACTTTAACTTACCGCACAACACATGAACATACTGCACAACACATGAAGTTACCTCACAACACTTTAATTTACCGCACAACACTTTAACTTACCGCACAGGACTTTAACTTACCTCACAACACATGAACTTACCGCACAGCACTTTAACTTACCTCACAACACTTTTTTTGTAACTTGTCCTGATCAACAGCTAAGCAACCAGATGAGAGCTGAAGGCCTCTTGTGTTGGACAAATTTTACTGAAACAACAGGGGTTATTAATCTTCCAAAACCAGAGGAATGTCTGAATGAACCCCTTTTGTAGTTGAGGCCATACTTTATTCATTTTAATCGTATTTGAAAATCTTTTGTGTTGGACCGGACGGAAAAGGAAAGGAGGGAGGAAGAGAGAGGGATATTAGAGAGGGGGGGATAGGAGGGTGATCATAGAAGGGGGGGGGGGGGGGGGTAAAACCATGGAGCAACATCAAGCAACAAGTTACTGGATGTTTATCATTACGGTAAGGTTCAGATGTAATGCAAATCTCAAAGGGGCGGGGCCTGTCCACACACACAATCAAATGTTATAAACACACCTGTTAGCCACAAAAGTGTCCACATGTTAACATGTACACAATACAAATATTGTTCACACACGCATACTTATGCCCTCAAACCCACTAGTGTGAAATATTTGTATCTGAAATTGTGTTTGTTTATTGATAATGTCATTTAACTGCAGCTTTAATGTTTTCAGATCTCCCAGAATGTGTTCCTGTGCAGAAGCAGCATAAGCAGCCTCCAGGGTTTTGATTTTATTTTCTAATTGTAATAAATCTGCTTTCTCTTTGCGTTTTTTATGAGTTGAGTAAGAAATGATTTTCCCTCTCATCACTGTTTTTGCTGTTTCCCAAAGAAGACATGGTGAGATATCAGGAATATTGTTGAATTCTAAGAAGGTTGCCCATTCTTTTTTAAAGAATTGAATAAATTCCTAGTCTTTTAACAGAAATGTATTAAACCTCCATGTTGTACCTGAGGGTGAGGATATTTCTCTGAAAATATTTACAGAAACTGGTGCATGATCACTGATAATTATTGGATGAATGTTGGGAGTTTTAATTTCTTTCAAAAGAGATTTACTGACTAATAAATAGTCTAAACGAGAGTGTGATTGGTGAACTGTAGAGAAAAAGGTGAACCCTTTAGTGTTTGGGTGACATGAGCGCCAAGCATCGCAGAGACCCAGATCATTCATGTCCTGCTTTAGAATACTTGCAGACCGCCATGTGTGCTGGTTTGCTGCTGTGCTGAGTCTGTCAAGTTCAGGATCCAGAATCAAATTGACGTCTCCTCCTATAATGATCTTACTGCACAACACTTTAACTTAACTCACAACACATTAACTCATGGCCCAGAAGGGTCACAACACAACACATTAACTTACCTTCTGGGCCACCATAGGATTTGTATTTTAGACAACACAAAAGGCCGTCAGCTCTCATTTGTTCGCTCAGTTGATGAAAAGAACAAGTTAAATAAATAGGTAAATGAAAATAAAAGAAATAAAAATAAAATATTATAAAAAAATTAAACAAATAACTAAGTAAATAAATGATAAAAATAATAAAAATAAATAAATTGTACTTCCTGGAATTGATCTTGCTTATTGTCAGTTGTCTGGTCAATTGCATGTTGAAAAGCTCTAAAACTAAAAAAAATAAAACATTTATACTGCAGAGCATCACCTTTTGTAGCTGAGATAGCTGCTGATGTTTTACTAGCAGCTATTAATGATTACATTCTGTTTTTGCACAATAGTCATCTCCTCCTCTGTCAGTCTGGGTGTTTGCCTAATAGCTCGGCATAGGACAAGACAGCATTGTTTGATGGTGCTGCACTGGTGACTGTGTGAGCATGTTTGCAGTAACTTGCGGTAGCGTCGTGTTCATTTTCTCTTTCTTAACAGTTTCAGGTGGAAGTTTTTGCCTCGATGTGTGGCGTCTGTTACCTCTGTAACTTCAGATTTTAGAATAAAATACTAAAAACTGATTGAATATTTACTTCTTTTGTAAGTGACCATGGTATAAGCGGGTTAATGGCCTTCAAAGTGTGCATTATCAGAAATGAACACAATTTGCGGAAGTAATTGCGTCGGATGGTTCAGGCTTCCATGGCGAGTGTTATTTTCTGATAATGCACACTTTGTCTGCCATTATCCCTTACTTCATCCATACCCTAAACCAGGGGTCGGGAACCTTTTTGGCCGAGAGAGCCATAAACGCCACATATTTTTAAATGTAATTTCGAAAGAGCCATACAATAATGTAGCGTCCCTGTCCCACACTGAGGCACGGAGACTTAACCTCTTTTAAGGTTCTTTATTCTGGTTACTGCAGACCGCAGCAAACGCCGTAAAATTAATACAGTAACTCCTCAATCTCTCCCGCCGAGACGAGAGCGCTTCTCCCACTTTATATTCCCCTGCTCCCGCTCCAGTCCTCCTGTTTCCCTCATTCGGCCCATAGCTGAACCCCATTGGTCCAAACTACCTAACAACAGGCTGAGCGACAGAACTGAGAGCCAATCAGATCTCTGCTTGATGCGTTCAGGGAACTCCAGAACTTTTAACGCGGCCCAACAGCGGACCCATCTCAGTCCGCGACAATATGTTTAAAACTAAAAATACAAGTGAATGTGTGCATTTGATGTAATTTCAACATTTTTAAAGTACAATAAGTCTGTGGATTCTTTTTAATAACATGGTTATGCTGTTGCTAATAAATGATGAGTATTTCTCGTGGTGGTTTTGCTGATGGTTTAGTCTGGTTGATACGTGGTGAGTTTCAGCTTCATGCAGGCGTTGAGACTTTAAACCTGATCGTAGGTCTGAATGTTCTTTAGATGTGACAAAGACTCACATGCAGACCTGGAGACAAACACACACTCACACACTGCAGTGAGTGACGGGCAGTGGGTTTTACGTTATTACAATCCCTGCGCGATTCACCTGCTGCCTGTGAGGAAGAAAGCAGAGGGTGGGGGGCACCCCCACCCTCTGCTTTCTTCCTCACATCCCGTCCCCTCATCTGCGCGCTCTTTCTCAGAGACGGGAGCGCGCAGGTTTAGGCACGGCAATTAATAGGTTTCCTGCTGGAATAAACTCTGTGAAATAGTAGATAATAGTAAATTGAGTGCTGGCGCAGATTTTTCTCTCCAAGCACCGCTACTACTGCGCCCCTCTGGCATCGCATCGCGCACGAGAAGGACTGGTCTAATGAAAAAAAAAATGGTATAAATAAAGATTTGTCTGCGAGCCATACGTGACCATCAAAAGAGCCATATGTGGCTCGCGAGCCATAGGTTCCCGACCCCTGCCCTAAAGGTTTGTTTCCTGTTATCCAACTGATTTCCCTTTCCTTCTCCTGGTGTAGTAGTAAAGCTACATGGAATTATCAAACAGGATCCACTCAGAGCTTCCAGCTTCTTTGGTGCAGTAATGTAGAGGTATGATGGTACATGATGCTACATTAGAATAAATATTTCAAAGCAGAAATGACTGAAAAATGTCTGCAGATGAAAGAGAACAAACATCTGACCTGGAAGGAAGAAGACACTCAGGAACATGTTGACTGTCAGCACCTTCACAGACGGAGCTGCCAGCAAACTCCTACATTCATCCTTCATCTCTGTGGAAACTAGATGACTATTTGGAAAGAAGTTGGCATCATTTATAACAAAGTTTTAATGTCTAGGAATTGTTAATTGTTGGTCAGCAGTGGATCGGGCGGTTGAGCAGGTCGTCCAATGATCAAAGGGTCGGCGGCTCGATCCCTGCTCCCCCCAGCCAACCGTTGGCGTGTCCATGGACAAGACACCTCACCCTCCCTGCCTACAGTGTTGCTCAACCGGCACATGAATGCGCGTGAGTGTCCCAGTGATGATCGGAAGAGCAGTAGGTGCACATTGGCAGCCACGCCTCTGTCAGTCTGCCCCAGGGCAGCTGTGGCTACATCAGTAGCTACCATCACCAAGTATGAATGAGGAGTGAATGAATAATGGACACATTGTAAGCCCTTTGAGCATCTGGAAAAGAGCAGATATATCTAATCCATAATTATTAATAAACTTGTGTCACAGTAAAACCTGTAAATTTGTGAATATTTGGTTATTTTTCAGTCCAGTTAATTTATTTCACTTTAACATAAAATCACTTCAGGTTATATTTCGTTAAAACGGAACGTTTTGTTTTTTTAGAAAACTATGTAATATATTTATTCTCTTAGTACATTACTTTTGTATATTTTTAGTAAACACTTTCAATTATTTAAATTTTAAAATACTTGTTTTTATATTTAAGTCAGTGTATTTCCAAAGATGAACTGTTGTGTTAGTCATGGATAATTTTTCTCTGAAAAAAACATGTTTAAACTTGGATCATTTTTTTCTAAAAGAAAACCTCAGTATTGAAACAGTTTTACCAAATTGAATCTTATTTGTAAAATTTCCGAAAATCTGATAAAAAGAGAAAATCTAAAGACTGAAAGTAAATGTTTTCTCACTGGATGAGTCTGCAGCTGAAACAGAGAAACAAGAAGGTTTTGTCTTCAGTTGCTTAGAAGAACCATCAAATGAATCACACTGATTCATTTGATGGTTCTTTTACTCTTAAGGACAATTTTGAACAAACTGTTTTAAGAGATCTTTGTTGAAGCACAGCTGAGAGTTTCAGAATTAAATATGTTTTCAGTGGTTTACATGGTAAAAAAATATCTCTAATTATAAAAAAAAGCAGCTACAGTTTAAAGGTGTAAGGATGCTGATAAACTGAACTTCTTCTTTGAGGTTAGTCTTTCTTCCTTTTATGTTCAGTGCTGATAAAACCAAGTTCTTTTTTCATCAACAGTTCTGCATTTGTTCATCCATCAGCCTACACCCATTTAGCTCTGTGTAGGGTCATTTTCAGTTGTCGGCCCATCACAAGACCTCAGTCACACACGACAACACGCCCTCACATTCACTCCTGACAGGCTATTTTTAGAACCATCAATCATCCTGAGAGGCATGATTTTGGTCTGTGGGAGGAACCCAAGCATGAACGAGGAGAACATGCAAACTTCACACAGAGAAAGCCCAGCTGGGATTTAAACCTGGGTCTTTTTGCTTCTCATACATGGTTTTTCTCAGTTCTTAGGCTTTCTGAAACAGAAAAGAACTGTTTTAAGAAAACACAATTGATAGATGTGAAGAATTTTTACCTTATTTTAATAATTATAAGGGCATCTCTACTCTTGGAGCTTTGTTTGATCCGCATTAAAGTTTGTAACATTCTCCTTTGATTTTAGGGCATAGCAGCTTGTCAGACCGATGGATCTATAAAGAGCATTCTTTGAAGGCAAACCAACCATGTGAGTTATTGGGGCCAGGGCGGTTTTTGTTTTGCCTTTATTTTGTTACTTTCAGTTTCTCACATGTCCTCTCATTTCAGGTGTCTTGACTTCTCCCCAGTGTAATTCTCCCTCAGTGTCATCACCTGTTCTCCCTGATGTGTGCACTTGTTTGTAATTGTCAATCTGTCCTCATGTTTATAGTCCGCGTCTCCCCTGCACTTGTTGCCGGATTGTTTTGTGCGTTTCGAGTACTTTTGTCATTCGAGCAGTTCTACTAATTAAATTTGGACTTTATTTTGAGGAAAACATGCTTCCTGCGTTTGTGTCCACACGGCATCCCTGACAAACCAAACAATAAATCTATTAACCTTTAGTGCTCACTTGAACCCAGTGGGCAGGATTATCCTAGTAAAAACAGGAGGGAAAATGTTTCATAAAATTTCATAAACATTTCATTAGAAGTGACAGTGACCATCCGAAGCAGACTACTCACAGTTTATCCTTGATAACAATATTTTTAGTTCATTTTTTGGAGAAAATAGACAAATATTCCTGTCTTGTATAGTAAGTTAGAGATTATGTCTATATTTGTTGCACTTGGGAATGGTTGAATGTAGGTATTACACAAAAAGGCAGAAAACGTGCACAGAGAAAAACACAAAACCCCCCTATTCAGATGATAGTGCTCACTCACAGCAGTGAAGCCCCAAAACCCAAAGCTGCGTCATATCTATTGACTGTCTATAAGAACTAGAGCAAGTCAGTGTGATGTCACCCATAGAAAATGGCTTACTCCAACAAAATGAAATCAATTCAGTCGCCATTTTTTTGTGATATGAATCCAGCAATGTTGAAGCTAGACAATGTCAGAAAGCAATGATCAGTATGAATCAGTCTGAGTCATCATTTCCATCACAACCATTCCTGCCAGTCAGGAGTGAGCTTGGTGGAGGTCCTCACCCCTACAACTTGAAAGTGGGCTTGGAAAAATCTGTGAGCAGCAGGGGAAGATGGTACAGGTTGAAAATATGACTCATTCAAATGTTCAGCTGTTAAGAAAAGTGAACTCATATGTATTAAAGGTATGAGAATGAAAAAAACCTTCAACAGAAGCAGACTCAGTAAGGACAAAATACTTTGTTACTTACTGTTACTCTTTAATCTTAATGTACCAGCAGCAGCTTATTCAAACTACTTCTCTTTAAAATGTGTGACTGTTTCTTAAAAACAAGAAGCATAGAGTTTACCGAGATGGATTTCTTCTTTCTGCACAGCACAAAAAGAGGAAGCAGGAGGAGAGAAACTGCGAACAGGTCTGTATAGATCAGGGGTCGGGAACCTTTTTGGCCGAGAGAGCCATAAACGCCACATATTTTTAAATGTAATTTAGAAAGAGCCATACAATAATGTAGCGTCCCTTTCCCACACTGAGGCACGGAGACTGAACCTCTTTTAAGGTTTTTTATTCTAGTTACTGCAGACCGCAACAAACACCGAACAATTAATTCATCAACTCCTGAATATCTCCCGCTGAGACGAGAGCGCTTCTCCCAACTTTATATTCCCTGCTCCCGCTCCAGTCCTCCCATTTCCCTTATTCGGCCCATAGCTGAACCCCATTGGTCCAAACTACCTAACAACAGGCTGAGCGACAGAACTGTGAGCCAATCAGATCTCTGCTTGATGCGTTTGATGAACTCCAGAACTTTTAACGCATCCCAACAGCGGACCCAACTCAGTCCGCAACAAAATGTTTAAAACTAAATATACAAGTGAATGTGAGCATTTGATGTAATTTCAACATTTTTAAAGTACAATAAGTCTGTGGATTCTTTTTAATAACATGGTTATGCTGTTGCTAATAAATGATGAGTATTTCTCGTGGTGGTTCTGCTGATGGTCTAGTCTGGTTGATACGTGGTGAGTTTCTGCTTCATGCAGGCGTTGAGACTTTAAACGTGATCGTAGGTCTGAATGTTCTGGAGATGTGAGAAAGACTCACATGCAGACGTGGAGACAAACACACACTCACACACTGCAGTGAGTGACGGGCAGCGGGTTTCACGTTATTACAATCCCTGCGCGATTCACCTGCTGCCTGTGAGGAAGAAAGCAGAGGGTGGGGGTGCCCCCACCCTCTGCTTTCTTCCTCACATCCCGTCCCCGCATCTGCGCGCTCTTTCTCAGAGACGGGAGCGCGCAGGTTTAGGCACGGCAATTAATAGGTTTCCTGCTGGAATAAACTATGTGAAATAATAGATAATAGTAAATTGAGTGCTGGCGCAGATTTTTCTCTCCAAGCACCGCTACTACTGCGCGCCCCTCTGGCATCGCAGCGCACGAGAAGGACTGGTCTAATGAAAAAAAAAATGGTATAAATAAAGATTTGTCTGCGAGCCATACGTGACCATCAAAAGAGCCATATGTGGCTCGCGAGCCATAGGTTCCCGACCCCTGGTATAGATCATCTGATCAGTGGAAAGTTGGTTAAAAAAAGAATTCTGTGCGAGTTACTGTAAAATCTAGTGTGGCTTTTTGTAGTTTTGGGCATTGTTTCATCACTTCCATCTGCGCAATGACTCATCATACCTATTTCAATGTTTTCAGCTATTAATATGCATTAGTCATCTGATAGACATCAATTCATAGAGGTTTATTACACATTGCTGTTTAGATCTCTAACAGACGACTTTTTTACAGCTAATCATGCCGTGGTCCCATCATGCCGTTGTAAACAAACCATTTGGGGGATTTCTTCTCACCAGGCTCAAGATGTGTAGATCACTAATATACATATATTGTAGATTTCTACTGGACATGTCAGACACATCTATTTTGTTCTATTTGATGTCCAGCAGTAGTGTTCAGAAAGATATCTACACATAGAGGTCTACGTCTAATTTACCTGTAGACATCTATTCTTGACACATTTTAGAATGTCTATTAGAGTACTTTTAAAAGCATATACTAGTTTAAAAAATGAATACTGCAATTTTGCATCCTTTCATTCATCTTCAGAACCTGCTGGACCCCTTTAGGGTTGTTGGTTCCAACCCAGCTACTGTTGAGCAAAGGCAAAGTACACTCTAAACAAGTTGGCAGGCTGTTGCCCCCTGTTTCTGTTGCTGTCTAAAGGAGCCACTTTGATTAGTTTCTAACTGACAAAAATCCAGTGAGAGCCAGAGTCCCACCTTCCTCTTTAGAAAAACACATTTTATCTGTTTATGTGGTCATTAATCCATTCATTTATAAAAGTGTAGCTTTAAAATATTTACAGTAATTGAAGCATAAAGTTCATATTTTATTTACATATAACGATTTTAACTTATTTTTCTTTAACATAAGCACATACGAGTTTCTTTTAAAATAAAATACAACAAATAAGTGTATCAAAGAAGATCCTCCTGCTGCAGCAGATTTACTTGAAATAAAACTGCTGGGAAAGCCGAGTCAAACATGTTTCTATCATTGTGATTTGGATGCGCTGACATCCTTTTTCTGCTTTTACTATCAAATATAAACATGACTGTATTGGTGTGGAGTCCAGTTTTTTGGATTAAACCTTTTACAATCTGTAACGGTTTCAGTTTCTTTGCATTTGGTTCTTTGATTTTCTGTGATGTTTTGAGTTTAACTTCCTGTTTTATTTTGTAGTGTTTCCTGGTTTGTTGTAGTTTTTAGTTTTACTTTGGTCCCCATCTTTCCTGAGTGTTTTCACCTGTGTCTCGTTTGTCTGCATGTATTTCAGTCTTGTCATTCCCTTCCTCCTGTGCTGGTCCATATTGTGCTGTTCACTGGTTACGAGCGTTGTGTGTTTTCAAGTTTCGAGTCTGCTAAGCAGTGGATTTTGGTTCATAGTCTTTTGTTATTATTAAAGCCCCGTTCCCCTGCAATTTCCTGCCTCCTCTCCTCTCTGCGCCTGGGTACTTCCCTTCTCCCCGTAACACCATCATTTTGTTCAGTGATCTTAGTCAAAAATCTAAACAGAAATATATTTGTTGGATTGTTGTTTTGATGGAAGATTTTTAGACCTTTAACCTCAGTTAGATATTAGTAGAAATATTTGCTACGTATCCGAATGAAGAATTTTCTGATTAGGAGTTCTCTTTGAACAAAAAGGTCACATGCTGGTGTAGTGGTTTGGTTTTTCACCTTACAGCAAGAAGACTCTGGTTTGAATCCTGGCTGGGACCTTCCTGTGTGAAGCTTCCATGTTCTCTCTCTACAGGTGTGGAATTTCTCCCACTTCCTCCCACAGTTCAATAACATGTTTCACAGGCTAATTCAGGGGCCTGTTTCAGAAAGGAGGTTCAACCAACTCTGAGGTTGAACTTGAACTCTGAGTTGGTCAATCGGGAGATTAACAACTCGGAGTTTTCTGTTTCAGAGAAGCTGATCGGAGTAAGGTCAATCAACTCTGAGTGGACTGAATCGGAGGTGAGCGTGCGCTCCGCGACCATAAGAAGCCATTATCAATGGAGCCCAGATATTACGAGTCCCCATGACAACCGTGGAAACAAAGAGGTCTGCACATTTTTCTCCAGCTGAACTTGACGTGCTGCTGCAGAGTTACCGTGAATATGAGCACATATTCCAGAAGAAAAGCAACACCGCTGCATCTGCAAAACAGAGACAGTTAGCGTGGGAAAACATAGCTGCTCAAGTTAATGCAGAAGTTTGCATTTAAATCATTGGTATAAAATATTGGCTGTAATAAATAACTTTTCAAATAGCGTAAGGTGTGAAATTAAAAAATGGCGATATTTCGGTGTACTTTTGAAGTGTTATTCCTGGTGTAATTGCATGAAATGCTGCATAGTGTACAGAACCAATCTGGGGGAAAAATGCATTTAACATCGGTAATGTTTAGAGGACTTTTTTGTTAACCTTCCCCTCTTGCAAACGTTGGTCAGTTTAATATTAATACATGCAATTGTGTTTTTAAAAGTGAACTTGTGTCTACTGTTGAACCTTTCGCTGCGCGAAGACTTCTCCTTTCTTTTCTCTCGTCTTTCCGATCGTGGTCAGAAGCGCAGGGGAGATTTCCTTCAGGGCTGAAGGGAATTCTCCTTCGGGATTCACTTCCCGTTGGAAACCCTCAACCTCCAGAGCGGATTAAGAATGACCCCAAAACAGTTATTCTGGGAATGACACCTTCTCTTTATTTAACTAAGTGCTCCGTCCTCCGAACATACAATATATACCACGCACACACCTCCGCTCCGTGCTCACCCCACCCCCCCCCCCCCCCCCCCCCATCTGCACCTGCACTCGCCCCTCCCCTTGTCTCTCGTGGATCGCAGCCCGCTCAGCACAAACACACTGCAACACTACCCTTGTATTGATCAAGTGGTATAGGTGTATATGGGATTAAGAAAGTAAGCAGTACTATCAACTTGTGTTTCCAAAAAGTAATTGTTACATTAATCTAATTCAATGTCCCTGATTTCATTTTCATGTAGATGCAATCCTGCAGGAATTAAAAGAACATGGCAGCAGCTAAAAATGAAGTATAAAAACATAATTCAATCAGGTCAAATTTGAGCATGTCATGATGTAGGCTTTGTTGACAATATTTGATATATGAAACATCTACATAGCAATATCTAATGTTGTTTTCATTGTATATATGTAATTGACTGCAACGAAAAACGGTAACGCTCAAACAAAAACGTGTGGGGAAATGACAAAAAATCGAGTCCTCTCAAAATCCTCGTACGAGGTAAATATAATTCTCTATGAATTAATGCAGTCTCCTCGTCTATTGGGTCCTCCAAAAAAGAACAAGCCATTCTTGTCACTTAGCTTGTCTCTGTGTGACGGAAATGTGGGCAATGAAGGTTAAAGCGAAACATACCGCTTTGTCTTTAAAAAGGGGAGGGGACCGGCAGAAACTTTGAGTTTGGAGAATAAAACCTGCTCCTGATCAGGTTAGGTTCACAGCATAAGTAACCATGGATACTGACTCCGAGTATAAGTTACCTCTCTTTCAGAAACGGGTTTGACTTACTCTGCTTTCTCTGGTTTAACAAACCTCCCATTCTGAAACGGAAAACCCAGAGTTTCCCTGATTTCAGGGTTAACTCACTCAGAGTTTACACTTAACCTCCTTTCTGAAACAGGCCCCAGGGGTCAGCAACCTTTTTTACTCAAAGAGCCATTTGGGACCGCCCCCAATGAAAAAAAAAGCTCCCGGAGCCACAACCCGTTTTGGCATCATTATATATATTATGCATGTATATATTATATCAAGGGTGCTCATTACGTCGATGGCGATCGATTTTCAAGGACATGAGTGTAGATCAGCCAGAAAAGATTAAAAAAAAAAGTACGTCTTTCTTTTCATCGTCATGTTTATTTGTTACATGTTTATTTGAACATTATTGTTTATGTACTGATGATTAAAAACTACACAGTGAGTTTAAATAAAGATACTTTTGTATTAACAGGTGAGGCGTTTTATTACAAAGACAGAAAGCAGCAACCATCGTATTCATGCTCTGCTGTAAACGGTGCAATGCAGGGAGCGTGGCATAAAATGAGGCATTCTGCGCCGCCGGCTCCACACAAAGCGCGTGCCTTGCAGCTTTCCTAATGAGCTCGCATCCACCGGCCGAGAACTGCAGAGCTGACAGGAGGAGAAACGCGGAGCGACCCCAACAAACTCCGGTTGTTAGGAGTGGTCCTCTGCCAGGGACACAACGTGCAGCGGGGCAGAGAGCAACTCGGCAGAGTCTGCGCTCAGTGAATTTAAACTCGCGTCTGCAGTGACGTATGTGTCAGAGGATGTCCGATTGGCCATTCTGCCTGTCAATCAAGTCCCGTACTTTTCGGTGAGGATTTTGATTGGCTGGTGGATATTTTAGAAGCACTCTCTTCCTCTAACACACATCACCGCACACACGAGTCCAAAACAACGGCGCAAACTCTCCGTCACCAGAAAGCCGCTCCCCGCTCCGCGCCACGCCAAGCCCCCGGCAGAAAATCACTCCGGACCCGGAGTGTTTATTGAAGCCGCCCCGCGTGTCCTACTGCTATTAGCTCCGCAGCCCTCGCCCGACAAACACGAGCCCACCGAGGAAGCTGTTTTTTACGTGGCATGCGCCTCGCATGGAGCCAGCTGCGCCTTTGAAATGCCATGAAAAATGAACAAAATAAAATAAATTTGAATTTTTATAAAATACTCATTATTTTCCAAAGTCACAGGGAGCCACAACAGAAGGATGAAAGAGCCACATGTGGCTCCGGAGCCATGGGTTGCCGACCCCTGGGCTAATTGATGTCTGCAAACTGCTCCTGGGTGTGAGTGTGTTTGTATGGCCTGATTAATAACTGGTGATGTGATTAGGGTGTACTCCACCTTGCCCAACAGTAGCTGGGTTAGAACCAGCAGCCTTGTGACCCCAAAAGGGATTCATTGGGTTCTAAAGATGGATTTCAATATGAAGAATTTTTTTTTAACTAGTAAATGTTTAAAAAAGTCCTCTAATAGACATCTAAAAATATCCAAAGATTACATAACTCCAAGCAGATCTGTAGGAGACCTGTATATGCAAATATCTTATTGATAGACTTCTAATAGAGTAACAAAATAGAGTTATCTCAGATGTCAGTAGACATTTGATTTGATTGTGTTGAATTATATAAGATTACAAATGAGACCAAACCTTATACATTTTAATCAGTAACTTTTGGTGTTGTTAAACAAGGACAGCCTGTATTGGGATGAACTTTGGAATTTACAGAGATGCAACTTTCACACAACTTTTACAGGGATGCTATAGACCGGACAAAAGCTCATGATGCTCTTTCTGCCCCCCCACCCACCACCACCACCGCCACCACTGACTGACAGGTGAAGATGAAAACTCAAGGCTTCATAGTTCTTTGTTCTTCTTTGTGCAGATGTTGCTAATCTCTGATTATGTTTCTTGGGGTAGAGGTTAGCAGCAGCCTATCAGCTAAAAGATGTTTTTGATTGAAAGGTGTCCTAGTTGGGGTGCAGAATGGAAGAGGATGTAGATTTGCCTGTCATAACTGTCCACTGAACAGTTATTGTGCTGCAGCGCTCCTCAATGGACAGATAGAGGATTGCAGTTAAAGTTCTCTAACCTAATGTTTTGCTAATTTTGTTAAATAGAAGTGAATATAAAAATAATTCAATCTTACATTTTTTAAATTATATTCTTAAACAATAAGCTAAATTAAGCTCTTTATAAAATATGTGTATTTTTTTGTATGCATAATTTACCTGAAAATACTTTTTACAACTTTCAGGTAAATTAGGTCATGCATTCTGCAATTGTGAAAAATGACATAAATTCCTTTTCTGTTTTAATTTGACATAAAAGAACCTTAATATTTAATTCATTTTCCTTTGCATTATACTTTTAAAATTGAAAAAAAAATTGCAAAACAGCGCCCCCTGACACAATGCTTTTTGATTTGCAGGTGTTGTTGCTCCTAATAACAATTAAATAATGCGCCAGTCTCTCATCAAGGTGATTTTAAGTTACTTTAAAAAATAGACAATTCAAAATGCAACTGGTTTTTATTTTATTAAATAAATTCCTTTTAAAAAAAATGTTACATTTAATTGTAGATTTTTTCATATGAGTTTCTACATGGCAAAACCTTGAACTGCATCATAAGTTAATATTGTAAAATGCATTTTCAAATTGCATAATCACAGTGCAAATTACATTGTCTCTTCAGAATGAATAAATTAAAAGAATATGACTTTGAATATCCATCCATTTTCCAAACCCATTTAATCCCTTTTGGGCTCACGACGATGCTGGAGCCTATCCCAGCTACTGTTGAGGAAAAGCAGGGTTCCCCCTCGGACAGGTCGACAGACTGTCGCAGCTCCAGAAAACGTTTTAAGATTGGCAGACTAGATATAGTTATTAAGTTCAAAATGTTTTGCCTCTGGTTGAAAGATATCCATAAAAAATTATATCTAATTATATCCATGCATAGATGAGTTTTCACCTTTTATACAATATCATATTGGTAAAAACTTTAATGTTGAAGTAAGGTTATTGCAAATCATTCTTTTTGTTCCTTTTTCAACTTTATGATTTTTAGCATTTGACTTGTTTTTTTTCCTTTATGAAACCAAACAAGAAGCTTTTCCTTAAGACCTTACCTTTTCCGTTCGGTTGTCAATCAAATTGATTCAGTACAAAGCTTGGAGGTACTTTGTATTGTCTTTTTGTTTGTATTAACTTTTAAAATAACACACCCTCATAGAATAAGTGTTTCAAATTCTGATTTGCCCCATTTCATATTTCCTACAGTTTGGAAGCAGGGAGAACAGGTGTTTAGCTCTATAGTTCCTTTTTTTATTAAAAAAAATATTACCCAGGTACACACAGAGACATTGGAAACATAATAGGTCTAAATGACACAGTGGGTTTAAAACCAATTCATTTCTAGCATAACTGAAAAAAAAGTGCCAAGAGGTGTTTTTACAACCTGGAGGTTTATTGACATACAAGAAAGTGATAAGAAAGAATTATATTTTAAAATGGGAGGCAGCTTGCAGAAATTAAAGAACAATATAGCTTCCATCAACCTCATTTTCATGTAACAAACAGATTGAGTTTAAAGTATGAGAAATTTAAATTGAATTAAGCAAATCTTAAGCAAAAGTGGTATAAATTTGCTAAAATCATTTGTGTGTTTAAATCCTTCCTAAACAGATCTAGATATAGTAAAGTCTCTTTTGAAAATAATTCACCGTATCAAAAAAGTGACTCTGAAACAAGAAAACACTAGAATATCCGTTACAAAAAGACAGAAAATAATTCCACATTTCTCTAAACAATGTTAAGCCTTTGAATGTTTGTATTATATCAATCCTGTTCTCAATGTATAGATGTATTTAGAGTTATTGTTGATCCACTGTTGCAAAAACTCTTGCAGCAAAAAACATTTTTTGGGGAAATGTCTGACTTCCTTTTTTTTTTTTTAAAGAATAATGTCACTCTGACCTTGTCCCCTTGGTGGCAACTCTTTTTTTTTTGTTTTTGCTCAAACTATTGTTCAAATCAGGCATCTTATGGAAAATTTTGTTAAAACAGCCACGAAACTGCAATATTAGATATTTTCCTGTAATATCAAGAAATAATTGCTTTATAAATCAAACCTTAACCCTTGTGCTATCCTATGACCCCACCCTTACATTAACGTGTTCTCCCTACCGTGGATAAAGGTGGAGAGGATTTCATGTAATCCATGGACACCAGTAAAGATCACCAATCATTGAGGAAAAAAGGTTCAGCGCACTGTCTAGTGGGTCTAGATGACCCCACTCCCAATGTCAAAGTGCCTAGGATAGCAGATAACTAGGATAGTTAAAACAAACCTGCCCACCAAGGATTACAGGATATATATGCAAAAAGGAAAAAGAATCGTCTGCACAACAAACACTGTGTCAGAAGTAACACTAGAGGGCAGCAATGCAGCATTTTAGCCTGCAAGTTCTATTTTGTCCTGATATCAGACTTTATTCTTACTTTTCCATTGACCCTGACTCCATCATCAGTTGAGCATCCTTATGAAAAAAATAGATTGATTTATTCTGCTTTTGATCTACTGGGATAAATGGACTTCTTCCTGTATGTTCACAGAGATGAGTGGAAAATCAGTAAAGCTGGGTGACTGTTTTGGTGTTAAGAGTCCCCCTATGTCAATTATTTTTAATAAAAATTCTCCCAGTGGTCTTTTAGTAAGTAATATGTAGGAAGTTTTTAATCACAATCCCAAAACCTAAATGTCTCAAAAATCCATATTTAATGTTTATCTGAAGCATCTGTTTCCTAAATCTCCTCTCCTCTTGATCCCTCTTTTCTGCAAACTCTGTCTTGCATGAATGAAGAGATTGACTAAGGGGGGGGGGGGGGGGCACATATGATATAGACTGAGAGTCTCTATTCTCAAAAGTTTCTCTTTAACGATAAAGAAACGGTGAAAAGTGACATTTTTGGTTCCAAATCAACACTTTTTGACCTACAACGTGTTGAATAACAAAACAAATGTGTGTACCAGACCCTGCTGTTAAATAAAATTACTCACGACAAAGAACTTTGATAAGTCCATGAAAAATGCTTTGAATTACATTATAATTTAGGCTAAATTACACCAGCAAGCAGCACTGACTGACAGAACTGACAGAACTAAGTTGATGCACATGCAGACTGTTGAATTCACTCACACAGCAAATCAAATGAAATGCCAGAAAGAAAGTGACTATTCACACGTAATTTGCCAAATGTGTGCAGCCAGTGGTGAACGTTTTTCTTGGCCACACTGACCCAGAGGAAGGGTTTTGTTAAAGATTATATTTAGAGTTCAGCTGTGAACATGATTCTTGCGGCAGAGGCCACTTTCAATGTGAAGTCGATGGTACAGATGCGATCTGAGGTCCTGTGGCGAGATTGGAGTAGCACGGCGCAATTTGGTACCTGTGTGAACCATCTGGACCAAATTGCCCAACAGTAGCCGGGACGGGCCAATGTTGCAGGGCCAATGGAGCTGGAGCGATCCCGATCTCTATGCTGGCTGCTGGGAGACGAGCAAACAACCAGACAGAGACCCACTGCAGGATGAGGAGCCAGCCTGCTAGAGCTTCCTGAACTTTATGATATTTTTCTTATTTTTATTGAGTCAATAAAAAAAGTTCCCCTGATTGTATTCTTGTTTTTATTTTTACCCTCTTTGGTTAATGCGGGACAGCAAGCCTTTAAACTACGTCAGAGAGAGAACACAAATGCTGACAACACATTTGGGACTTTAACTTTAAATGTGTTCAGACAACAACAAAATCCAGCCTTGGACGTACTTAAAATACGTGCGGGGAATGCAGCAATGTGCCATCTTCTCTTCTGAGCGTGTGCACGCCAGATGAGGCAGATCAGGGAGCTTGTGCAACGTGAATGCGCTACTGAGCCATTGTGACATCACAACAGCTCATTAATTTAAACAGAGCGTCTTTGCTACAGTTTGATTGACCAAAACTCAAAAAACATGATTTCTAAGCGCTTTCCAAAATAAAAAAAATAATGGTAAGATAAAAAATAGTAGTTAAAATAGCAAACATAGTATAAAATAAAGAAATTAAACATTTAAAAACCCAAGATACATCCCACAAGTACAATCAAAATAAATCAAATTAATTGTTCAGAAAATTTCTAAAATCAAATGAAAATATGTAGACATGTGGAAACTGCATAAAAGCTTTACTAAAAAGAGTTTTCATTTTTTTCTTCAGAAAACAGTGGATGAAGCCCTCACGTCTTCAGGCAGGCTGTTTCACAGGCGAGGCCCTCGGTGCTGAAATGTGGCCTCACCGTGGGTTCTGTTCCAATGTGTTCAAAGATGACAAAATTGGGTGTCCTGAGAGGCGACAAGATTTTACCAAAATCAGCCGAATTTTAGGATCTTGGGGCTTTTTTGGCCTTTATGGCTTGCCATAGCTGCTCAGCCTCCAGACTGCGCTGACTGATCCTTCAGTGCAGCTGCATCCTGGTGTATTTAAGCTCCATGTCTTCACCTACACTCTGCCAGTTTCTTGTGTTTCCTACCCTTGTGCAAGCATCAGCAAGTTGATGGTTCTTCCTGCTGATGTTGATCCCAGTTCTGTTTTTGGACGTCAAGTCTGACCCTTGTTGATGTGTTGCCTACATTTGGATTCTGGATAGAATTTTGTGTGCATGACCCTGGACTGGATTTTCACGGATTCTCTGGTGCTCCCAATTCCCCACGTTGATGCCTCTATTGTGCATTTCTACACAAGAGGCTGCTCCCTGGAGACTCCCCTGTGCATCTGGCAGTATCATCTTCCATGACTACCTGCGATTCAATAAACTGCATTTTTCTTACCCTTAGTGTGCTCCTCCTTAGGTTGTCCGATACCTCCTCCTTCTGACACGAATCTTGTATGTGGCAGACGGGATGTGGACTGAAAGATTTGGACAGCCAGCTCAAATGCAAAATGCAAGAATATGTTAGTCTTTTTTGCATTTATACATTAAAACATCAGTGATATGAATATTTGCTAGTAAGTAGTAGTAGTAATAGTAGTGTCTGTGTGGTTCAGTATTAACATATTTATGACAAAACAGTATGGTTAAGGAAAATAGTATTTCTCATGCATGCCATGCGTTTTATACATGTAGTTCAAGTGTATATTATGTGTACGTTTTATGAATCAGCATAAAAAAATCTGATTGTCACTCATTAGTTTTGTTGTTGAAATAGCTGCTACTTACAATTTGAAGTGTGAGGAGTCATTTTATGTATTTAGTAGGGGTGTAACTATTCATTGTAACAACAATTCAACTCTATATTTGTGGTTGCCGATTCAATATACTTTTGATTTTGTTTCATTTTGAACAATCCGATTCACTGACCAGGAGATCTTTAGCCAAAAGTTCAACCAGTGTGACTAAGAGATACAGTAAATACCGGAACAGTGCAGGTAATATTTCCTAAAATTCTTTTAGGTCTGACTGGATAATCAACTATAAGTTAAATATGTGTACGAACAAGTAAACATGAATTAGTGGCAAATTAAATCACATTTAAGTTCCTTAAAGTTCAGCCCACTGTTGTTTTTCCACATAAAATAATCTTAAAGAAACATTCTACCACGTCTGCTAAGTGTTTCCACACATTGGACTGGATTGATGGATTTATCATCTTTTGCTACCATCATGTGCATTGTCCACTGTGATGCACTTGGTCGTTTAGTAAAATAAACGTACATGTCTCAATCCAAATGGAATTTTCCAATTATGATTTGATTTTCAATTTATCTCTTTCAAAAAGAAATTATGGCATTGGTTGATTCCGTTCCAGTCTGCCTCAGACAGATCAGTCTGGTTGGATTCTAGGATCAGATATCAATTAACTGATTAATTGTTACACCCCTAGTATTTAGAATTACTTCCCAGGTGTAGAAAAATAATATTTTTATATTTAACTGCTTTTAAGTTGGGCTTTTGTATGACTGAATATGTTTGCATCATTATATTATGACAGTGATCAGTGGTAATGCCCAATGAACTCAAACAACAGTGAAACTGAGGCATAATTTTGTATAAATTGTACACATTTTTGTCATGAAATTTACATTATTTAAATTATATTTTGTAAAAGGAAAATTTGTCAAATGTAAAAGTGTTGTTAGAAAGGACAATTCATTAAAAATACAGTTTACATTTACCTTATGAATACTTGAGATTTAACTTAATTTCAAGTAAAATATTTATTTAAAAAAACTTGCTTATGTTACACTAAAACAAAGACAAAACCTGGACTTTTTGTGACTTATTCATCGTTATGCTTTGAGTTAAGTGGTCTGGCCCCCTTTAAATCAGATTAGGCTCCCAGACTGAAAGGGGTTTGACACTTCTGTCTGAGATAAAGGACAAACGCAAATAGCAATGACACTTTTACATTTCAGTCACAGACACATTTTAGTTAAAGGTTCACTGGTGCTAGAGGAGGCTGGTGGCTCAGCATTGGAGTCCAAAAAAAAAAAATGTAACAAATGACTAATCGTTGGTACCCAAGACCCCCGAAAGCAAGAGCCAGCAAGGACTTAACCATTTAAGAAAATTTATGAGGTCAGACTGGAATTTAATGGTACCAGCCTGGATCAGCAGCATTCTCCAGCAGGTCACTCCCACACATTTCTAGAAAGTAAATGTGTTGTGTTTATCTTAGAAAGTCATTCATCACAAAAAAAGAATTTTATTTAAATCTCAAACGCTAATCATTATTTTTGAGTGTCAATAAAGCAAGATTGGCTAAAGTCCAATCTGGTGGGTGGTGATCATGAACAGCCATTGATTTACCCCATTCAAAAAAAAAAAACAGAGGGAAAGATTGAACTATTCTGCCTAATATTAAACAAACTAACATCTCTAAAACTAATTTAAAAAAAGGAAATCTTACGTTGAGAAAAGTGAATTAAAGGCAAAAGTCTTCTTTAAAATTCGTTAGATGATCAACTCCAGCCGTGAAGAACCCTGCTTGTTTTCCAACTGTCCTTTAGCTTTTGGTAAAACTCAGCCGGGGGGGGTATTCCAGAAAGCATGTTTAAACTACCCTGACTTTAAGCCTGAACTCTGGCTGAAATCCGCCTGAACTTGCTTACTCTGGGTATGTCGGTTCCAAAAGACCAGATATGAGTTGGAGTAATTACGCTCGACTTGGTAACCCTGGGTTAAATCACGTGCACGGCAAGTACATAAAGACATTCTGAATGGATCGCTGATATCTGGAGTCACCATGGAAACGCGTGGAGAAAAGAAAGAGAGCGCTATACTTCAGTGAGACGGAGTCTGAGTGTCATGGCGCTCAAGGCGTGAGAACCCAGATGCTGAAACCCAGAGGAAAGACAGGTGAGTATTTGGTGAGAAAGGGTTTATTGATTCTCCAAAGCTGGTAGTGGTTGTGGATGAATGAGGTCCGGTCTTGACGGCAGCTGATGGCGTGGCTGGAGGGCTTAAAGCGGTGAGTGTGATCCGTGAGGTCTTCAGATTATCCCAAGAGCCGCAGAGTGGAAGGCAGCGCTGAGGTCACTCGTGAGATGTTGGCATGGGCATGAGCATGAGCATGAGCATGAGCATGAGCATGAGCATGAGCATGAGCATGAGCATGAGCATGAGCATGAGCATGAGCATGAGCATGAGCATGAGCATGAGCATGAGCATGAGCATGAGCATGAGCATGAGCATGAGCATGAGCATGAGCATGAGCATGAGCATGAGCATGAGCATGAGCATGAGCATGAGCATGAGCATGAGCATGAGCATGAGCATGAGCATGAGCATGAGCATGAGCATGAGCATGAGCATGAGAGCTTAGCCTGTGAACCAGGCTTAGTCACCACAATGGGGCAACGAACTGGCGTAGAACTGATAAATGAGGTCTCCTTTTAAGCAGCATGGCAGATGAGGTGAGTGAAGTCAGCTGGTGGCAATCAGGGAGCAGAGCAGGCAGGGCTGGAGGGGGAGGAGTCTACCAGGCACCGTGACACTGAGATTTTAATGACGACGTATGAAGATTATACTCCCATCAAAAAAGTAACACGGCTCATCAGCAAAAGAAAGAGTTTCTGCTTGTATAAAAAGAACGGACAACGTAAACGCACGAGTTTCTGATCTTATTTCCATTTTCATTGTGATGCATATATATATATAACTTATCCAATTTTGCCAACTTAAGTGAATTACTTCTATTGGTAACAAGTGATTAGGTTAAATGTATTCAACCTAATTTCTTACGTCTATCCAACTCAATTATTGTTTATACAACTCAAATTTACATATTCATCTAACTTAATGTCATATTACTCCAATTCAATTAAATGTTTTTCCATCTTAATTTATTGTACTTCTTGAATTGTCATATGTCTAAGTTTGAGCCTGCAGACATATTTCAATCATATCATTTTTATAACAATAAAATGAAAGAAACAATATAGATTTCTTGCATGAAATCATTTACCGTGTATCACTAGACAGTAGGGGTGCTAAATAAACTCATGATCCTCTCCCTCCCTGTTGTAAAGTTTATCTTTAAACATCCATATATGGTCTTATCACCCTCTCACGGTGGAAAAAGTTTTATCTGAGCTTCTTCATCCAGTAAATGATCTTCAAATGGACACGCCATGCTGCTTCACCTCTCTGAAAACAAACTAACCTTCAACTAAACCTGCTCCAGACCAGTTTATGTTCAGAGCATGAGTTGCTATGGCAACTTGACCTACCCTGAAACATACCTCCATTTTGGAACCGAAATCTGAGGTTATCCACGTCCTTAGCCTCAAACTTACCGTGGGAGCTAGCATAACCTGCTTTCTGGAATACCCCCCTGATCTAGTTAATCAGCATCAGGTAGGGCAGAGAAATAAAAATAAACAAGATGCCAGACTTTGAATCTAGATGATCTTAATTGACACTCAAAACCTAACTCTACACTTCCACCCACTTCCCTCACAACCTGCCTGTCAGAACTTAGATCCTGGTTCTCTGTCCTCCAACTCAATGGCGATGAGACTGAGGGTCTCCTCATCAGCACCCAATTAATCCTCTCTGAAGCCAACAGTTTTAAGTCTCTGTGTCATCCGGGACACTTTCTTCTCGTATCATGCCTAAATCAACACCATCACCTGGACTGCATACTACCACCTCGGAAACATTAATCATCTCTGTCCCTTCCTCACCCTTCAGACAGCCTCCATCCTGCTCCACACCTCATCACCAGTCGTCTTCACTACTGTAACTCCCTTCTATTTGGCCTCCCCTTCACAAACTTCTCCATAAACTCCAAGTGGTTCAAAATTCAACAGTTTGCATTATCACCCCCAAAAAAAACACCCTCTCCCACCTCATCTTACCAATACTCCAGCAGCTGCATTGGCTCCCAGTTCAACCTAGAATCCACTTCCAGGCATCCACATCCTCTCCCCTCTCAACTTCTCCAATTTGGTCCACATTGCAACACCATCCCACTCCCTCAGATCAGCATCCTCTCTGCACCGAACTGGTCCCTCTGCCCTCTGGAATTTACTTCCACCTGGCATTAGGAATGCAGACAGCCTTTCTACCTTTAAAACTCAAAACCCATCTGTTCAAACTAATAGTCCTAGTTGTTTCCACCACAACTTCCTTTTTCACTCTGTTTATTGCTTTTACCGTAATTGTCTTTTAAACTTGTACACATCCTTGAGGGTGCTTTTAGATAAAATGCTTTATTATTATTATTGGGACATTCCCCATGCTTACTACGGAGTTTACCACTACAACATGGCAGTTACAGTTTGGCGTGCAAGTGTACAAATGGAACAGAGACAACTTTTTTTTTCAAAGAAATTGGAGCAGGGGATTTATAAAAATAAACTAGTTTGAGGTTTGAAAAAGAACAAAATCCCATAACTGTTGGTTTTTCTCTAAATAACTGAGGAGGAGGGTCTAAGGGCAAGGATGCCCAGTTTAGTTTAGTCTGCTTAGTTTAGTTTAGCCATTACTGACTGAATTCTATGACTTCATGTTCTTTATGATTTCATGTTTATAATACAATTGGTATGAAGCCCATTGGGACGACTATTGCTGTATTCAAACTGTCATTGGGCAATATAAATAAAACTGAATTGAATTGAATGAATATAAAAGCATCCCTCTTTCATTTCAATGTGTCACAATCAAGGAAAAATGTCATCATTTTGATAACCTCTTCAAAACCACTTCCTCCTAAAACCACTTGAATATTTTTCACACTTGATTAGGCATCATGTTTGTTTTTTTAAGGCACTCAGCTTCAAAATGTCATGCAAATGAAGTTTAAATGTTGATTCATTTTTTATTTAAAATAAAAGAAAAGTCCTGTTTAGCAAAGTTTCATTTGGGAAATCCATTCCACATCTGAAGCTATTGTAAAGTTAGGAATTACTCTCTTTTCAGAAGCAGAAGTTTGGCTGATTTGACGCTGATTAAGCTCAGTTGTGCAGATCATAACTTTCTTCCTCTAATGTCAGTTTGACTGGCATGAGCTTCATCTTTGCTTCATTTTATTTGAAGACTGATTATTGTTATAAATGCAAAACATACAATTTTAAAATGTTAGCTCAGCAAAAAGTAAATAGGTCATAGATTTTTTATTGTGAAATCTAGTCTAGCTGGCAAAAAAAAAAGCAAGCGAGAATAAAGAGCCCTTGTTAGAGTACGCTGAGCTGCCAGAGTACATTGCTAGTTTGACCTCATTACTGGGGCTTATAGTCCCAGAGATGTGGATGGGACGTAACTGGCCTGTTAAATCCCAAGAATGCAGATTCGTTTGGTAGAAAGCACAGAAAAAGTCCCACGCACAACTTATTAGCATCCCAAGCACAGTAGTGTGGAACAAAGTAATAGACTGTCTGTGAATGATGTGGAGAGAACAGAAGTAGCAAACATAACTGACTGAACAGTCATTTGAATATTTGGTAACTTCCCCAGTAAAAAGCATTGTAGAGCTGATGCTCAAAGAGCTTTTATTTCAAACTCATGTAATATGCAAATGTAAATATATGGAATTATATGGCAAAGAGAGCTTTTTTGCATCGTCAGAACAGTTTGGATGTTTGTTTGAGAGACTTTCGCTGAAACTAAGCTAGTTGACAGCAGGTTGTATATTAGGATATAAGATTTCCAACAAAGAGCAATTTTTCTGTAAACCTTTAATAAACCACAACTCAAAAGATGAAAAAGTTGAGACGTGTTTTAATGTCTCAACGTTATAATCTTATAAAAACTGAAACACTAACTCTGTCCAGTGCTAATATACAGTCAATGGTTGCCATTTAAGTAATTTTGTATTAAAAAAAGCTTTTTCTGGGTAGTTTTTTTTCTGACTAAACAAATGTGATCGAAGTCATCAGCAAACTGTTATGTAGAATTTCTTCAAATTGATTGTAATACAGCTCAATAATGTTTTTTTGGTAGCTCTATGCAAATGGATAGCATTTTTTTTATGTTTCTGTACCTAATTGTAGTTTGATTTAATTACAGTGACAAAAAACTAGTGTAAAAAGTGAAAATGACTCATTTTAGAACTCAATGTAAACAAAATGAGAAGACCATCTCAGTACAAGTTCACCCATCCTGATAAATCCTCATAAAAATAAAAACTAGTAAGCTCTTCCTGTTGAACTACATCTACAGCCCCCCCCCACTTTAGCAGCAGAAGGTCACTGGGCAGTTTGTTGTCCGCCTGTCTGCCTCCTACATCTGATTTACAACTTTCACATCTACAAACGGGCATTTAAGGAATGCTGACCCCATTACTGTCATCCTGGAGTCAACCGGCTCTCTCGCTCATGAGGAGTTACTGTTTGAGGCTTGAGAGAGCCAAGACTCGAATCCATTTGCATCCACAATGCTATACAGCAAAGTTTGGGTGGATTCAAAGGCCTCATTACCATGTTCCAGCCCCCCACCCCCACCCCGCCCCACCCCATCATCCTGCTCCACTGCTCTGTGTTTTCCATATGGCTGCTGCTGAGTTTCATGTTCACTTCAGGCTCATCAGCTATTCTGACCGTGGTTGAGGGATCATTTGTTTGCTATTGGGCCGTTTCCCCTGGCAACATGCTTTAAAACGCTTGGCTATGGAGACTATTCAAAGAAGGCAAAGTGAGCAAATTGCAGAGGTGACAGTCGGTCACATGGTCACCTCTCGGCCTCAGAAGCCCACATCTGATAAGAAACTTTAAACAGGCTCTTTCAAACCACTAGAGAGGCAGATCTTTTCCAGTTTTGCATTTTACAAGGCTTTTAACAGGCAGGATGATGCAGGATTGATTAGTGTTGATCTGGGCTTGTCTTTAATGGACAGGATGTGTGTCCATTACAGGGAAACAATTGATTATTTGTTGCATGGAGGCTGATTTCCCAACATGTTCTATTCTTGAATGGATTTTAAATGCTTTTTTTTTCTTTTACAAGACAAATAAGTCTCAAACTTATAATGTCCTTTAGGATCATTGTGTTGTGCACACTGGCAGAGTGAACACAAACGTCGGGGTGAGTGCAGCAGGAACTCACCGAGAGTACAATAAAGTTTAATGGAGGGCTGAGGTCCTTTAAAGGGAAGCAACAAGCCTACCAGGCTACAGAGCTCTGCTCAAATACTGAGGTATAGAATTAGGGAGACGACCTTCAAAATAAAAGTCTAAAAATAAAAGGTGTTGCAAGTTTATTAAAAAAGTTTATTATTAAAAAAAAGAGAAACTGTTTTCTCTTAGATTTTTGGGAGATTTCTATGGCGGAGTAACAGTGTGAGACTAAACAAGTACATTCATACCAGGATAAAGTAAAATTGTACAACAAAAACAAATAAACAATTTACAATAATAAAGTTGTAGGGTTATGCTTCAAAACGTCATAATTTTTACAGAGAAAAGTTGTGCTTTAAAAAAAGACAAAAACATTTAACATTTTTCCTGATCTATCTATCTATCTATCTATCTATCTATCTATCTATCTATCTATCTATCTATCTATCTATCTATCTATCTATCTATCTATCTATCTATCTATCTATCTATCTATCTAATTAATTTGTAATCTGATTTTCATTTTTATTGTTATTTTATATAATATTTTTAATTTACTCATATTTTATTTTCATTTATTTATGATGGCCCTAATACTCTATCGTAGATTCTTGTACTTTTTTTATACCAGTCTGTAGAAACCCTCTGCTTCCCTGAGTGCACAGGTTTTTTTAATCATGCATCTTTTACTTTGAAATCACAAACCGGAAGCTCGTCTGTTCTCCTCTTTATCTAAGTTTGCCTGAGTTTGAAGCGCCCACAGCTGCGCCCGTGTTTGTACGGGAGAGTGACAGTCCGTGTCTTGGAGAGTCCTTTTTCGTTTCCAGCCGTCTGAAGTTGCCGTTTTCTCCAGAAGCCCTGCGGTAAGTGGACTGTTCTGTGCAGAGAGTTCTATGTTGCGCTGCTGGAGAGAAGGAGGACGCAGAACAACATGCTGTCAGCTCCGCGTCAGAAGCTTTAGGTGTGTCGCCGCGGTTTGAAATTAAATCCACACTCCTTCCAGGCGACACCGCTCGCACAAAAACCCACGTTAACCCACGAACCCAGCCGGTTATTGAGTGTTTAGTGAAGTTTGGAAACAGGACTCGCGCGTCAAGAGGTATTATGTTACACGTGACAACCAACAGCGCACCTTTCTGGAGAGAAACAGACCCAAACATAAGAAGAAAGTTTGAAATGATGCATTTCTGCAGAGATGGTTCAATGTTTGCATGTGTGATTTTGTTGTTAACTGAAAAAAAAAAAAAAAAAAGTTCAAACCAACGCACATCCCAGGACGTTAACTGCAGGGAAAATGCTCATTTACATGCATGCGCACAGTGCGCGCGCGCCAACCCCCTTAGCGTCCCTTCTGTCTCATTTGGCAGGCTGTCATAACTGCTAAGATAAATAACCTGTTTGCCATCCGGAGTGACTCTGCTGGTTCGACATCACCTCTTGGGAAGTGCAAAGGGAAGCCCACTGACTCACACACTTCTCCTTCAGGCAAATCATAAAGGTCAGGGGCCACAACTCTCCACTTTCTGCACTTTTTGCAGCACATTGAACCAGTTGTTTGCAAAACCTTTTGTAACTCGTTCCATATTAGTTTTAGGGTTTGCAATGCTGGCTCAGGTTTTTGGAGGACTGCCAGCTTTGAGGTGTTCTCATGGGTATCTTCAGGAACAGGTTACTCCAACGCCAAGCTGAGGGTTTAAAATCAAAACTGTGCCGCTGTTTGTTTTTCTTCTGATTATAATTAGTAATACATTTACAGTTTTAACAGGTTTCATGTTACTTTTGGCTCCAACACAACCAAAAAAGAAAAGTCCTATTACTGGTAGTACTTATTACTGTGAAAAGAAAGCTAAGTGTTTTAAGTGATGGCAGCTTTGTTGTAGTTTAGATTCTGTTTTCAGCCATGCATTCAAACAGTTAACATGTTGATCACTACACTTTTTTTCCTCCTTAAAAATCACAATTTGTTGTTTTTATTCTGGTCTTTGTGTACAACAAATTACAATTTATCAGTTGAAGTGATACTTCATTCCTTTTTTTTTTCACCTCGGGGTTTCGGGGTTGCACCATCACAGCTACTTTAGAGTACAAGTGTGCAAACTTAAAAAATAAATAAAATATCAAACTCTGATGAGCTTTTGAAAAGAAAAGAAAAAGTCGAACAAATAAATGAGAAGTTGTGAAAAATATTGGAAGTTTAAAAGTGTTACATCATAAAGTGTTGACTTGGATATTTAAAAAAAAGAACTCATTCTGTCTGTTGTCATTACTTCAGGTTAAGCTTGATTGTTCTGGAGCAGATTTGAACCTCTGATGTTACCTTAAGTAAGCTTGTTGCTTTGAGACTTTTTCCTGTTTGTCTTGCAGAACTTTTCATTTCCATATTAAAAGATACAAGGCAGATCAAATAGGATGACCTTGCTTGTCAGGAAACAATCTTGAATGAATTGGGCTGAAGAGTCTTCCAATGCTGATGGGATTTAGAAAACATTGCATAAAAGTAGGGCTGCACGATATGAGGAAAACATGCTATGTGCAATATTAGTGATCAATATTGCGATGACGATATAACTTGCGGTATATGAAACAAATAGCAAAACTACCAAAACATCGTTT